>MINK01173176.1:0-14889 GCA_001735545.1 Phormia regina
ATTTACATAGTTGACATGATGTAAAGAATTAAAACTATAAAGCTTTCTAGCTCTATATAAAATTTTTATGATAAAAAACAAGAAATCTGCTTAAATATATATTTTTTACATTGTTTACATCATGTAAAAAATTTCAAATAAGGCAGAAAATTTTGTAATATTTTATATATGACTATGAGTTTTGGTTACAATAAAATATGTATAATTTTTTACGTTTCAGTTGGTAAAATGTTCAATACGAACTATAGTTCTTTAATTAAACTTTTACATAATTGACATGATGTAAATAGTTGAAACAATAAAGTATTTTCTTTTATATATTAAATTTGTTTGATAAAAATCAAGAAATCTGCTTAAATATAATTTATGTTATATAGTTTACATCGTGTAAAAAATTTGAAATAAGAACAAAAAATTAGTAGTATTTTATGTTTGACAAAGTATCTGGGGTAAAATATTATTAAAATAAATTTCATTTTGAAAAGTGTTCAATAAGAGCTTTAAATTTATACATAGAACTGGATTTTTTTAAAAAAGTAAAAATATTTCTGCTTCGAAAGCGTTTGAGAAAAATATATTTTTTTTATTTTCGATTAGAATCAATTTTATTATGGATTTTGTATTTATATTTAAAATTTATTTTTTTGTGAGTTAAAAGAAAGATTTAATTATGAACTTGATCTTGAATAAAAATACAAAAATTAGTAACTCATAAAAAGTTCGAAATAATATTCATCATTTAATTGTTTTTTTTTTTTTTAATTTTTAAAATATGATAAAGTCTCAGTAAAAGTTAACCGCCTATATTTTGTAAAAGAGTATAAATTAATTTTACTTCGTAGAAGAAAATATTAAAATTTGAACTTACATTTTTATATAGGACCACAAAATAAATTTATGACTTGTCCCACGATGTCAAACAATAAATTCGTTAGGCAAAAGGTATGAGAAACAATAATAAAATTTAAAATTTATTTGTTGTTTTCCACGTAAATTTTCGAAATTAATTTATCGTTCGACATCTTGGGACATGTCCTTAATATTTCTCGAGAAACTATTACACAGTTAAAGTAAAAATTAACTGGTTTTATTTGAAAAAGATTTTTAAGTTTATTTAATGTTTTAAATTCTAGTTAAGATTTGTGATTGGAATTTTTTAATTATTTTTTTTAGTACAAAATAAATAAAAATTTTTAAAGAAGTAATAAGTTGAAAATTTTCTACTCGAAAATCATAAGGAAATCTGTTGAAATTGCAAATAAAATTATCTATTATCAATTAAACTTTTTTACTTTAAATCTTGATCAATGAAAACGTTTTATTCATATTAATATATTAATAAACATGAGAATTCTTAAGTAAATTTATAAAGTTCTTCATGTTATAGGAAATATTATTTTCTTTATAAATTATTCATTCACTGATTTTTATTTTTTTTAAACAAACGCTTAAAATAAAAATATTTCACATTTTAAGTTCTTTAAAAATGTTCACTACACCTAAAAGAGTTAAAAGATTTGATTAAATAAAATCTTAGAACAATATTTAACAGAAAACAAAATATTTCAACTGTAAACAATTCAGCACTTAATATTATAAATAATAGTTTTTTTATTCAATTCAGATTACAGAACTTGTAATTAATTTGGATTATAAAATAATCCGGATTAGCTGAGTTTGGATTGTTTAGTTAACAACATACGAATGTTTAAATCTTTTTCATTATTAATTTTTTGAAAAACTAAATTCGTAGCATAATAATTTTTTTAACACCAATTTTATAAAATAAGTTTTTAACTTGTAGAAATATTTTTTTATTTTAATAATTTTTTCATTATTTATTTTTCACTGATAGTTTTTTTATTCAGTATTTTATATCATATTTTTTTCTTATTATATTTTTAATTCTTTAACGTTCCAATTAATTATTATTTTATTTGCGTTATTTCTTTTTCCAATTCATTAAAAACCAAATTTTTGATGATTATTTTTGTGTCTGTATATTTAATCATTTAATCTTATAATCCATCATTCCGGTACAATCAGACCCAAATAAAAAAAAAAACACACACATACAAATATATTTTAACTCAAAACAACAACAAAAAAACTCACACATTGGCTGCGTATTATAGAAGTAGCAAGCAGCACGCACAAAATAATAAAAAAAAATATTTAATCACATTATAATTTTTTTCTTCTTCGTTTTATAATCCCGCCTAAAAATTATTTTACGCAATTGTAGCAAACAAAACAAAGAGACACACACATATACACAGTAAATAAAATAATACAAATTTTTTCAAAAAAATATTTTGTATTTTATAACAAGAAAAATGGAAAAGAGCTCACCAACCTTCTTCTATCATGATTCACGCACTACTGAAGAAACCTTTTACAAATGACTACCAAACAAAACAACACTAGCACTAATACATATAAAATAATTGTATACGTATACGCACACGCATTTGAAACACACAGATATACACTAATACATTCATTGAATAGAGTGCAGCAATATAATGCAAGCAACATGTGGCAGCCAAACAATGAATGATAAACATATCTAGTGCTCTTGAGAAGGGGGGAGGGAGTTAGAAACACCACCTTTTTTTATCACTCATTCTATAATGAAATTCTCTTTTCCGTTTGTTTTTACCAATAAGATATTCTCTTTAATCACACAGACACTATGTGTGTTATCATATTGAAGTAAATATGATAAAAGAAATACTCTTTATATTTAAATTCTCTTTATACATTAAGTTCACTCTTTCATTCTCTTCTCTTTTACACACATATATATACTATGTAATTTACAAGACTCACACTCTTGTATTTAGTTTGTACACAGATACACACACTGACACACCGTTACATTTACTCACATAAACATTAAGTCTTATTGGGCTCATATCTCAGGGATTATGCAAAATGTATAAATGAATGAATACAGGGAATTAAGGATTAATTTCGAAGGGATGTCATTTATACTGAGATAATACTGTTTTGTATTTTATACACGAATAAATTTATTTCCTTTCTATACATTACATTCATACATTTCATCCGTCGTTCTTTCGGTTCGTCTGTCAGTTTGTCCGTCCGTCCGTTGATCCGTCCGTCTGTCTGTACGTTTGTTTGTCTGTTTTTATATTATTATGACTGGCTGTGTATCTATGAGTATGAATGAATAAATGTTGCTTCGTTTGCTTAATATAGTTAGTTTACGCTAACTCTGTTGCTGTTCGGGGAGTTTATTCAGTAGTATTAATGTAAAATTTATTTCTGGCTGGATATTGTTACGAAGGCAGTAGAAGCTGTTCTTTTTGAATGAAAAAATGTAATTGTTTTTAATGTTATATTATTGAAAAGCTATGTTAATAAAAATATATTATACTTCAGATTAATTAAAGTTTGGTAAAACATTTTGTATGGGATCTGAAATACTTTATATTGCTACAGCAAACATATTATTGTTGTAGTATTTAAACCCCTGTTTTTTTATAAGACAAACGAAAAATATGTCTCGTCAAAATGTATGGAAAACAACAAATAAATTTCAAATATATTTGTTGTTTTCCATACATTTTGACAAGTCAATTTTTTCGTTTGTCTTATAAAAACTGGGGATAAGCTAAAAGAAAATATTCTTTTAAATATCTTTCATCATATGGAAATCACAAACATTCAAGAATAAAAACATTTGAAGGTCATTTAGCGTAAATGTACTTTTTCTTAAAAAAGTACTAAAAACACATTTTCATATAAAATTCTACAATGTGTGTTTAAGTCACTTTTATATGACAGAGGACAATCTTTTGTTGTTCACTCATGTTGGTGGAGGGGAACAAATTAAATTAAAATGCCACAAATCTTAATGTTTCTTATGTGAAAACTAACTCTGGGATTATTATTTAAATTTTATTTTGTATTAAAATCATTCATTGTAAACATTGTTTGCGTATTATTACATTATATTATATTCTTATGGTTTATTTAATTTCTTTCTCTTATTTACATTTTTAGTGCCCACCAATTGTACATTTCCTGCCCGCTGGGAGGGCTCTTGGTTCCTATCGGGCTATCAACAATCTATACATATTAAAGGTTCCCAATTTAGTTATAGGGGAAGATGTGCTGCTTCGGATGGTAACAAATATTTAATTGTGGACGAGTAAGTTGTTTTTCTTTTTTTTCTTTTTTACATTTAAAATTTATTACCCTTACTTTACATATAGTTGTAATAAACATGTAATTTAATATGACGTACTAACATAATTAAATTAACTAACTATAAACTAACTAAATAACATACTAACACATTAAGTATATACATATTATTTAAGATATTATTGAATTGAAGAAGTATTTTATTAACCGCCCTCAAAATTGGAAACAATTAAAAATAAGTCTTTTTAAGTATTTGAATATGTGGGTTTAAGGTGAAAAGATTTTGTTAATAGCGAACGAAGATATAGGAGAAATCTTCAAATATTAAATATTTTTACAATTTTTTTATATAAATATTAATTTAAACTCCTTAATTTTAATTTAAACCTATAAAAAAATATTTAATTTTTGATTATCTTTAACAAAACTTTTTTTTATTTTACCCACGTATTAATTAATTAATAAATATATTTTTTTTGCCACAAGTCTCATTTATATTTATGTGTTTTAGTTTATATATTTTTTTTAATGCTGTTGTGGACTTATTTTGAAATCTCATTTAAAAATCATTGAAAATACCTTTTAAATAAATTGCTAGTGAATAATTAATTAAAATATATGTATGCAAACAAAGTAGACTTCATGCTAAACATAAACAAAAAAAACAAAAAAATATATTTAAAAAAATAAAAAAACAAATTTAGGTATATCATTTACATACAAAAAACATGTATCAATATCCTTATTGCCCAATACCTTTAACTAAATACTACTACAACTACAGAGTAGCAAATAAACATTCATGAATTTTCAAATTAAAAAAATAAAAAAAAAAAGATAGTAAAATATGTTCTTTAAAAAACTTAAACAAGAACATACAAATATCATATATTTATTTGGTAAAATAATAAAAAAAAGTAGCAAACGAGTATTCTAAAAAATATATATATATGTACATAAGTATATATAAAAAATGAGGTAAGCTGAAAATTTATTTGAAAAAAAAAAATATAAGGGGAAAGAAAAAAACACAAAATAAATGAAATACAAAATAAATACAGTAAAATGTGTAATGAATTGAAATGGTTACACAAATCTCTTGAGTACTATTCCAAATACATAGAATATTTAAACTTAGTTTAGCTTAAGTTTAAATTTACACTAAATATCCTCAACAACTGACTACATACACAACTATCTAACACATATACATTTAAATTTCTATAATAGAAAATTGTACTCGAAAGAAAGAATTCGTAAAATTTACGTTAATACATATATACATTAGGATGGCCCCGTTAGTATGGAGAAAACTAAGGTATCGATGTTCCCAGCTCAAATGAAAATTTACTTCATTCTAAGATATCGTTTCAAAAATTTTGGTCCTGACATTATACTTTCGTGAGCTAAGATTAAAACGAAAATAGGTCCTTTTATTGAGTTTTTAAATTTTTTTCATATTTCTGCCAAAGGAACCATATGAAAATTGCGTATTGCAATAAATGTCATAAGAGCGCGCATGTAATGACATAACAATCATCTAGATGTTATACCGAAATTGGATTGTAGTTTTTTTTTTAATTTTCAAACTTTTTTGATTTTTTCAAAACATAATTTCAATCATATTTCTATGTAGGAAGGATTTGTATGAATTTTCTTGTTATATACATTACATAATTCTTCTTTTCACAAATAACGGAATAAATTCAGTTTAAGTGAAATATTTACAAATTTTATGCAAATTGGGATTATGGCTGTTAAGTAACACACAAAGAGCGATTTTGTTAATGTGATTTACAATAACAAATTACTCTCTGTGTGTTAGAAATAGTGTTTATTTTGTTTAAACTTAATTTATTCCGTTAATTGTTAAAATAAGTATAAACTATTATATATCATTAAAAATCTTAGAAAAATACGCATATTTTGTTGCTAAATTCAAACAAATCCTTCCCATATAGAAATATTTATATATCTGCTTGAAATTATGTTTTCAAAAATTCTTATAAAATTCAAACAAGTACGAATTTTAAAAAAACGGAAAAATTCGTTTCATTATAAGTGACAAGAGGATTATATTGCATTATTTTGGTCTCATTGCATTTAATATTTATGTGTAAAAACAATCAAATTTCTGAATTTTTCATGAAAAATTTCAAAATTTTGGACTTATTTGCACCAGGTCCTAAATTATAGTTATGTCATTAAATGCGCCTCTCAAAGTGCTATCTTACGATATCCAATTTTCATATAGTTTCTTTGGCAGAAATATGAAAATAATACGAAAAACTCGAAAAAAGGACATATTTTCATATGGATCTAGTTCACGAAAAGATAATGTCAGGACCAACATTTTGAGAAACGATGCCTAAGAATGGAGTAAATTTTCATTTCAGCTGGGAACATCAACACTTTTGATTTTGGGGCCTCCCTAATATACATACATAAATATATGTATGTATTAAATGAAATGAAGAAGGAAGTTATATTAAAATATCAGTTAGAAAAAAAAATATATATTTATATAGATATATCTACCTCATTTGCGGATTAAAGATACCAGCTATACATTCTTCTTAAGAATACAACCATGATTGGGTGCAGCCAGTATGTATAACCAATAATGTTGTTGTATTAAGGTCTTAATTTTTATGATTTTTTTTCAGTTGTTGTTAAGTTCTTCTTTTTAATTTTTTTAATAGGGTTTAAAAATAATATCAGGGTACGGATTATACTACTTAACTAGTAAATTACAGGGTCCCTTATTTACATATGTTACTTAAAAAAGATCAATATTTTGCTACAATTAATAGATTTAAAAAAATGTCTAGTAAGAGAGATAAATTTTCAAAGAAAACAATTCTATAAAAAGAATTTAAAAAAAAATCCATAAAAAGAATTTTTACAAAATTTTTTCTTTTCAATTTTGTGAAATTTATTTTTAACGAAATATTTATCTAAAATGAATTTTTAATGAAATATTTCTATAAAAAGAATTTTTAACAAAAGTTTTCTATAAAAATTTTGTAAATATAATTTTCTTTAAAAAAAATATATTTTTTTTTAATTCCAATTCGAATCGTATGCAAGAGGGCTACCACTGTTTGGTGCTAAATAATCGATGTTTTCCAATCTTAAAAACTATTGAAATCACTGTCAAATTGTTTTAAAATCTTTCGAAATGTTTAAAGTAACAATTTAAAAATGTTTTACTTGTTTTTGGACTGTTAAATTTTTTTTAGTCAAAATTTTTTAAAAAATATACTCAATATTAAACGAAAACTTTCTTTTATTTATTTCTAAAATCAAAAAATAATAATCTTTCCATTTTAAAATGTTTGTTCTAAATAATTAAACCACAATTTTGTTGTAATAACAACTAGTGAAATCTAGTTTACTTAAACTTCAATTAAATCTAAACGGAAACTCTTTAACCTCAAATCATTGAGCGTTTAACTGTAATCCGTACCCTGATTTTAATTCATTTCCTTTAACTTTTTTATTATTGTTGTTGTTGTTGCTGTTGCTTTCATTATAGTTTTTCCTTTTTATATAAAAATTTTTTAGTTTTTTTCCTCTTTTTTTTTAATGATGATGACTCTTTACCTCCACTAACAACAACAACAATATGTATTTAATGATGGTTTTATACACATATAAATTTCAGTTTTTTTTTTCCTTTTCATTTCTCGGTATAATTTCTTTTATATATATATTAACGTAATGTAATTCATGTGTATGTATTTTTTATTATAATATAATACTTAATATTAAAAGGAACCAAAACGTATAAGAAAAAAAAAAAAAAAAAAACATGATGAAATAAAAAATTAAAAAAATTCTTAGTAAAAATCTTAAGAGTTTGCGTGTTTTTCTGTGCTTTACCCTTAAAAATGAAAATTTTAATTTTTCAGTTTTACTTAATTTTTTTTCTTTTAGTTTATAGTTTTTTTTTTTATTCCATTTTCAGTTTCACTCATTTAATTTTGTTAATACTTCAATGAATTTTGTAGGTTCTTGATGGAATGAAAAAAAAATTTAAAGAAATAAAACTTTTCTTTAGTTTGCTGAATGTTTTTTTTTTTATAAGAACATATTTCGTTCATTTTTATTTTCAAACCTCATTTATTTTAGTTTCTCCTTTATGTTTCCATGAATTACCCCACTTTACTTAAAACTACATTTTTTTCCCCTCTGACATATAAAATAAATTCACGAAATAATTTTTAAAAACTCATTTTAAGTATAATAATTGAAGAAAAATAAATAAAACGCCTTTAAATATTTATTAAGTATTTAATAAAAATAAAAACATTTTTATTTTAATTTATAATTTCATTAAATGAATGTTTAAAAAAAAATATATTTTAGCTTTTTTCTTAAAAAAAAGTCCTAAACAGATTTTTATTTTTATTAATTAATAAATAATTTCCTTTTCAATTAAGAAATTTAAGAATTTTATGTTGTAGCTGAAATGTGTTTTTTATTTTTATATTTAAATAAACTAAAATAATAATTTTTATCTATGTATTTGCTGTATATCATTTAACAGAAAATTGAAATTTTTTGTGTAAAAAAAAAAAATACAAAAAGAGAAATTTTATTTTTTATATTTTATAAAAATTATTATATGATTTAGATGTTGTTGGTCTTACAAAGTTTATTTTTCTTTTTTATAAAATTATAATTTAGTTTTTTTGTAAACCAACAGTTTTTTTATTTCATTTATTTTTTTTGTTATTAAATGTTTAAATTTTTATTTGAGGTATTTTTTAAACTTTAATAAGGGTATATCCCATATTTGAATTTATATTTTAACAAATTATTACATAATAACTAAATCATCATCAGTCTCATATTATTTAGTAAAATTAAAAAAAAACAAATGAATTTTGCAAAATATTTTGGTTGAAATCATTTTTAACAATTTTCCGAATCCCGGATTTTGTTTTATGAATAAAATAATTACAAAAAAAATTATGTTTTCTTGCTCTCTCTCTCTCTTTTGCTTATTATTTAAAAGCTTATAACAAAATTATTAAAATTTTTGTTATTATTTATTTCAGACTTTTTTTGTTATTTAAATGAATTTTCGAACCCTGGATTTTTTTGTTATAGATAGATCCAAAACTTACTTTAAGAGAACAAAAGAATTTTTGGTCCTCTCTCTTGCATTTGAACCCATTAAATCTCCTAACAAAATTATTTAATTTTTGGAAAAATAGCTTTTTATTTCAATCCATTTGATGGATTAATTGAAAAACTGATTATCGACTTTTATTTCCAGAAGTAATTTATTATTCTGTTGCATTTAATTAACATTAAAAAGGTAGCCTTGTAAAAATATTACCTCGTTAAAAGTGAAAAAGAAGATATAAATAAATTTATTTACCAAAATATTTTGTAAAAATCATTTTTCTTTTTAACAAATATTCATCAAAATACATTTTTACTAAAAAATAAAAACAAAATCAATTAAATTTTATACTCTGTTGAGCCCACAAAACTAACAAAAAGTTTAATTAACCCCTTATGAAAAAAAGCGTGCATATCCAACACGTTTATATAATTTTGTTACAATTTTATTTATTTATTTTTTTTTTAACAAATTGTGTTAATTAAAAAAAAATTTACTTATATTTTTTTCCTCTTTCAAAAAAAAAAAACTATTTTATTAAAATAAAAATCCATTAAAAAAAAACTCCGTTCAAAAATTATCATAAAATATTAAAACTGCAAAAACAAAAATATTAACACAAAAATGTAAAAAAAATAAAAAATATGAATTGAAAATGAAATCAAAATCATAAAAATTTTAGGAAAGGATGTCATCGGTGCCTGGTCATTTATGAGAAACACAACAATGTGTTGCAGTATAAAGAAAGTGAGTGCGAAGGTGATAGTATGTATATGCATCAAACAAATCCATCTGCAATGGCGATGCGTAGCGTTTTAAATCAAAAAACCAACAATAATGGTGGTGATCATAGGGGGGGAGCTCATCCCAATTTGAACGGGCATTCAAGACTATCCTCATCGGATCAATATATAATGAGATCCAATGATGATATGAATGATTGTAAGCATTTTTTTTTCTTTCAAAAAAACAATTTATTCAATTATTATTAATTTTTTCTTGTTTCAAACCCAAATCTAAAGAAAGATTTTTATAATTTAATGTTTTTTTTTTTTTTATTATTAATTTTATTTTTATTTGAAACCAAATTTCTGTTTTATTAATTTATTTTCTTTATTTGTATTAATTGAGTTTAATTTTTTTTTTTAAATTTAATTCATTAATTTTTATAGAAAAACATAAAAACACGTTCATTAGGTTTAAAAATTTTATAAATATGATTTTGTAACATTTATTACGAGAAAAAATCGTCTACAAAATTACACTTTTTGAAGATTTTTTATTTTTTTATTTAAAGATATTTTTTTTTATTAATTTCTTTATTTATATCTTTTAAAAATCCATAAACTTTGTAAATAGCTTTCTCTCTCTAAAAAAAAAAAAAAACAAACAAACAAAATCAACGAAAAGCGTTTTAAAAAAGTAATTCTCTTTCATTTCCTTTCTTATAAGAAATTAAATGAATTAAAAGGGTCCTCTTTTTTTAATGGAATTTTGTCCATTTTGTTAACTACAAAATGAAGACAATTTCCTATAATAATTATTTTCAAAAATTTATTCACTTTTCGTTAAAGAAAAAAATCTTTTGAATGATTATAAAAATGAAACTAAAGCGTATTAGCGGAATAGCAGATTAACCCGTCCCAACTTTTGTCTTACATTTTTTGAACTTAAAAATTACAAAAAAAAAAAAAAACAATTCCCCTTAAAAATGAAAACAAAATATTTAACGAAAAAAATATCATTAATTTTCATTAATATAAAAAAATAAAACAAACAACAACAATTTTAAGTTTTCAGTAAACTTCTTTTTTATAATTTTCTCAAATATTTTTTGGTTTAAAAAATATTTTCATTTTTTTGTTTTTTTAAATATTCTGTTTTAAATAAAATATAATTTTAAGTTTTTTTACCTGTAAATAATTAATTAAATAAGATTTTGTAAATATTTATTATTATAAAAAACAACTAAAAAACTTACTAAAATTTGTTTGTTTATATATTTATTATTATAAATATTTGTTTGTATTATAAACTTTTTTCTTTCAAAATCATTTGCCAACACTAAAATTGATATTGAGATATTGTTTTTGTTAAAGTCCAAAAGAAGACTTGAACTTTAAAGAGCTCGTTTTAAGAGAAAGTTTATGCAAAATGATTGCTTTATCATTACAAATTAAATAAAAAAAGCTTTAAACTTTAAAGGCCTTTAATGGCTGGGTATAGATAAAAGCTTAAGAATTATGGTTTTAAATTGAAAATGCTTTAAAGTTATGCAAAGAATTAGTTATAAAAACTTATAAAAAGCTTTTAAATAAAATAGGAAAGATTAAAAAAAAAAAAATAGAATTATTTAAGTTTGCAAAAGCATTTTTTTGAATATATATTTAAATTAATAACTATTTTAATATTCAATGGGAATTATCAATAGACATTTTGAAAAGCTTTAAAATTTTGTATATTTGCAAGCTTTATGCACTAATGATTTCTCATGAATCTCTTAAACTGATATAAAAAAAATGCTATCCAAAAGGATAATCTTTTGAGATGCTTTCTTTTAATTCTAGCATTTATATTGTATAAAGCTTATCATACTTTTAAAGTACTTAATTGAAACTTATTAGTAGAATTAAAAGAAAGCTATCCAAAAGTTTTATATATTTAATTTGAAAAATATAAAAATTTTATAATAATCAAAGCTTTTTTTCGAAGTTTTATAAATTTAATTAGTTTTAATTGAAATAAAAATCTTTCTCTCAAGTTTATGTCAATTGAGGCAGCTTTAAAATTTATAATTTAAAGTTAATAAATTGAATTTGAATTATTAAGCATATACTGCATAAGATCCTACAATAAGTATGTATTAGTAATATTGGAAGAGCTTTTCTATACATGGAAAAGCTTTCTCAATTTTAGTAATGCATTCATATTGCATAAGCTTATGCAGTACGTGTCTATGGGGTGTTTTAAGATTATTGAAATTTTCCTTATACATTAAATGCCTTCCTCTTATAAGTTTTCAAAATTTAATTAATAAAATTTTAAATTTAATTAAAAAGCTTAAACATTTAATAACTTTAATCATAAAGCTTATCTTCAAAATCAATTGCTAAAAACATCCCCAAAACTTCCATAGATCTGAAACTTTTAACTTAATTTAAGAAATTTAATTGCAATAATAAAATGTTTAAATTAAATTGAAAAGCTTAAGCATTAAATAACTTAAATCATGAAGCTTTCCATACAAATAAACTTAAGCTGGTGTGACAGTTAAGTTGTAAAAATTTTAAAACTCATAAAGTTTTATAATTTTTATTCATAAACATTCAAATAGTAATGTTTTTAATAATATTTAATAACTTTAATCATAAAGCTTGTAAATTAAAATTCTTTTTTAATTATGCTTTTTAAATACTTAAGCTGCGATTGTTGTAAAAGTCTTATAAAACCTTTTGAATTCTCAAGCTTTTAACTTAAAATTGTTTAAAGCTTTTTGTTTTCTTAAAAAAAAACTTCTCACAATTTTTAAGCTTTTCCGTTTTTACTCAAAAAAAAAAAGCTTAAAAATTTCAATTAATCATATAAATATATAATTTATTTCTTTAGGTGTTTTTGTTGTTTATGGAACTTATTGTTTTTTAAAATACTTTTATGCTTTTCATTATAAATAATTTTAAAAAATTTACTAGGTTCTCTAATAAATAACAAAATAAAACATCTCTACTCATCTGTAAATAGCCATTTTATATAAATATATATATATTTAACTCCTTTTTTTTATTATTAAAATAAACAAAAATACTCTTAAAAACTTAAATAGTGAAGATTTTATAAAAATCTAAACGGAAAATTAAAGATATCACCACCAAAAGAATAACAAAAAAACTAAAACAAAAATATATTTAAATTTATAAAAATTAATATTTATTATATATACATAAATATAATTAATTATTAATTATTGTAAATTATGAATTCTAATTGAGATTTGTTTCCGTTCCTTTTAACTCTAATTATATGGGTTCGTTTATTTCTGCAAAGAAAAAAATAAAATATTTTTATATGATTTCGTTGGTTAAAATATGTATAAAAAAAAAAATTATTTGTTTTTTTTATATTAATATTTAAAAATAAATTATAATTTAATTTTATTTGCACGCCTAAAGCCATTTTAATTTTAATTAAAAATTGAAAGTTGTGTTTTATATATTTTATTTAAATTGAATTTCATTTTATTTTATTACCCCTGTTTAATAATTTCATTTCCATGATTTATTGTAAATGTCCAGTTTTGGTTTTATTTTTTTTTTTTTATTTTTCACTATTTTCGTTGTCTTAATTATGATTTAATATTATGATTTTTTTTTGTCATTATTTTCATTTAAAAAAATTAATATGATTTTTATGTGCAAAATAAAAAAAAAATGAATCGACATTAAATTAATTGTGTGTGTCCTTGTGTGTGCTGTTTAACCCAGTCTCTAAATCCCAATTACCCTCGTTATTCTCATTTCAGTTGTTTTTTACTTTTCTCTTCTGTTTTTTTTTCATACTTAGTTCGATTTTTATGATTATTGTGTTTTTTTCTGTTATTTAATATTTTAATTATTATTAAAATGAAAATTTATGTTTTAATATTAAAATAATAAGTTAATTGCAAAAAAAATAAACAAGAGTGTAGAAAAAATAAAACCTATAAATTGTATGTATATTCCACAAACATAAATTAATTAGTATTTAAAACCTTTTTTTTTATATTAAATACAGAGTTTATATAATTAATTTAATTTTAAAATTAAATTTATAGACTTCTATCAATTACAATTTTAGGTTTTTCTCTTTTTTTCTTAGAAAGAAAATATATAGAGAGAAAATTGTGGTCCTTCGAAACGTTATGAACAGATTACTGTTACAAGTTTTTATTAGAGTAGGAAGTAAATAATTTACATAAAATAAAGAAAAGCTTTAATGTTAACTATTTTATAAAAAGGCTAATAGCTCTTGGAATCTATGTAAAATAATATCTTATGATCAGCTCACACTTCAAAATAGAAATTCTATTTAAACAGAGAATAACATATGTCTTCTTCAAACATAATTATATTATAATATCCATACATTATAACTTTAGACCATTGATAGACACAAAGTGGGAATATGTGATCTATATTTTAGTTTTTGAAATCAGCAACACTATTCAAACTGTGAGTGACCTCTCTTAGAAAGACTATGTTCATTCGGCTTCAAATTATTGAATTGTACTTCGATACGATTTTAAAATTTCCAATTCACTTTGATTTATTTAAATATTTGAAAAAGTTTGAACTCTTACATGTTTATCATCCTCGAGGTGATTAACTTTGACACCCTGTAGCACAGCTCACATCTCTATACTTATAGTATAGATTATGGTCCTTTGGTCGTAATTTGTTTAGTATATACTATTTTTTTTAAGTTTAGAGAAAATTAAAACATTTTATATTTTATTTTAAAATATTCAAAAATTCAAATTTAAATTTAATTTAAAATGTTTGTGGAATAATTATATTAAATTTCTATTAAGTATTTTGTATTAT
>MINK01173177.1:2361-14695 GCA_001735545.1 Phormia regina
TTTTTTTTTTTTTTTTTGTGAAAAATTATAAAAATTCAAAAATTTCAAAAATTCAAATTTTCAATTTTTTCTTTTTTCAATTTTTTTATACAATTAAATTTGTTGCAAATAAAACAAAATATATTTCATTAAAATCAATGCGCATGTTTTGCAGCTATTCACAAATTAGTCAAAATACTCGTTTTTCTTTGTTTTAATTTATCTATTTAACACTTTAATGAGTATATTCATTAAATTGCACATAAAATCGAAATTTGTGCTTTAATTTTATTAAAATGAGTATTATTTTATTAGCAACAAAATTTATCTTTATGATTTAAAAATAGTAATTTGAATTTTTTACATTTTCGAATTTTAATGATTTTTTGAAAAACATTTTCTTTAAAATTTTTTATAAAAATTTCAATTTTTTCCAGAAATTGTGATTAATATCTCCATAACTGTTAGCCATATTAAAAAGTAATACTAAAAAGACTTAAAGATAATTTTGTTAACTATTTTATGATACATTTTTGTATAACATCAAACAATTAGTTTTCGAGTTATGCTTCAATATATAGTGTTACCTTCTTAATTTTCCAAATCGCGTTTTATTGCGAAAACTACAGTAGTTTGTAAAAGGTGATTTAGAGGCTTAGTACTTATGATGACCATATACCGGAATAGACTTAGAAACCTCGTGCCTCAAAATTAGTGTTTTCCGATGTTATTTTCATTTCAATATATTTTAATGAAATATTTCATTGATTATGTGTATTTGTTTATGTTCCTTTTTGAATTAAATCAATGCATAAGTTCACTAAATCAACGAATTGAATGCTTTAATACATTGACTTAACATTTTTATATGTACTTCATTTTTAAATCAATGAATTATTACATTAAATCAAATAACTAATTTAATTATTTTATTAAGAAATAAATTTAATAAATGATTTCAATAAGCTGTTCATAATTGTTTTAGTTATACCCTACCACTAATTTATAGTTAGTGTATTATTCGTTCGAGCTGATGTTTATAACGCATAGAAAAAATTATCGGATCATTAAAATAACCGTTAGACTCAGACTCACTATCTGAGTTAATTTAAAGATGTCTGTCCATCCGTCTGGCTGTTCATCTAATGTTTATCTTCATGAAATTTTTCATGAATAATTCATTATACTATTCAAGGACGAAGCTTTTTGAAATTGGCTATAATCGAGCCATTATGTCACCTATCTCACATACGAATGTTCTGTCGGAATAGAGGTTTAACAATTAAAAATGTCTTAAATATAGCAATATATAAATAAAATTCGTTGAAATAAAGTTCTGTACAAGTCTCAATCATTGTGGCAAATTTCATCGAGATACCAAATTTCGGGAATCAATAGTGAAGTGCATAAATTCATATAAATGTTAGTATTAGTGTATTACTATGCATTTGAATATTTTTTGCACATTTGGTAAAAGTATTGAGCCACAATTGGCTACAGGTCTAATAAAAGCCCCTTCACAGAATTTTGGTAGACATATATGCTGGTGTAGGGTATCATATGATCGGACTTGACCCCCCCTAATGTTTTCTTGGAAAAAATTATCGAATTTCGTTTAATGTACTTCATTAACAATTCATTAAAATTAAATTTTTCAGTGTATCATTCTGTTACCCCTGAAATGAAATACGTTACTTTGTTTTTCGATAGGAGCAGGGAGAATAGTAGTCCTCATATAAAATAAATATTTGTTAATAAATATCTTAAAAATTATTAAAAATAAAGTCCTAAAATTTTAGGGAAATACTATTATTATCAATTTAAATAATTGTTATTAAAGGGCAGGTAGGTCTTGGGGGAGTGAAAGCCCCCATACAAAGAAAATATTAGTTACGACATAATTTAAATAATGCTACAGCAGAAGACTTAAATATTTTACGAGAATATTTGTCTTATAAACCACTAAGCTTAAAATGAAAATAAACGGATAGGACTAGGGGCAATGGTACACCCTCCCCCATAAAATTAAAGCAATTAATATTAGGAATTATTACAGCAAATTCTTTAACATTTGTTCTTTAATATTTCCCGAGGAATCTGTTTCTGATTATGTTGGACTTTTATATAAAAGTGTAATAACAAATTGTGTATTGAAGGAAGTTCTATTACCATGTTTATTCACCTGACAATAGTGTACTGATAAAAGACAGTCGGTTGACGATTTTACAACAACATCAAATTAAATTGACTGATCCCTTTTATGATCAAGTATTAGAACTGAAGTCGGCCCTTATCCTAAGCTATAGCAACATGATTTAATTAATTTTTTAAGCATTAAAATATTTTCTATTACAAGGATTATTTCCGAGATTTACTATATAATAGTTATGGAATGAAAACGTTAAAAAATAACTAATTTCTATAAAACGTATACCATTTGAAGTTCTATGAACTCTCTTTTATTAACTTGTTCCCAACTTAAAGCAGAACGGCAAAAAATTTATAGCATAACTATTTAAATTAACATGAACTCATTTCTATGACCTGCTATAACTTTTTTTCTACTCAGCTTCATATCCTTTGAATTGAAATTTAAATAAAATTTGCGCAAAAAAAAAAGTCCTTCAAGACAATGGTGTTAGAATGACTATAATTACCATTAAAAACAAAGTTTTTACATATTTACTTATACATACATACGTATTTTTTATGTTTGTATTTGTGTAAAATACATTCTTTTGTTCTACTTTTGTAAAATTGTTTCATTTTATTTTTTTGCATTTTCTTTGTTGACATCTCTGGCTTATCAAATAAACTCGTATTCTCATCACTAATGTCAACAACATCATCACTAACACAAACACATCAACAACAGCAATATTATTACTGCTACTATTCGTACAACTTAAGCAAAAACTATTGCTACAGTTAGCACTGCAACTACTGCATACATACAAAGAAATACTAAAAAAAAGAGGAGTCATAAAGGAGTAGCTTCATTATTAACAACCAAGTGATAATAATGATGTTAAGTATTATAACGGTTTTAATACTCTGTGATGGTGATAATGGGGATAATTATGAGAATTCTATGTTAGTGGCGCTTATACATAGTTAGTTAAGTACTATAGCTCATAGCAGTTATTTTGTTATTGTTGGTTGGCTGTGTTTTTCTAATGTTGCTGCTAGATTAAAGTTGCACTCATATTAATAGTGTAGCATAGAGTTTAAAAACCTATAAATACTAGTGCACTCTTTTTAAAGTTGCAACACTAATATTTTATCACTTTAGAGCTATAGCTGTTATAGTAGGTTTTACTTTATTTTTAGTGCAGGGAATGACAGGTTAATGTTGCTACAATTCGTTACCAACTGCTAAAATGTCACACAGTTAATCAGTCACTCATTTACTATGTATAACTGTAGTCACTATCTAGTGAAGTGTTTAATTTGCTTTAATTTAAGTACATTTCATTACTATTATTTTTTGTTCTCTTTGAATTTTGTTCCATTTCTTTTTTCGTTGCTATTTAATGGCCTGTTTTTAGTTTAGCTGCATTTGATGCTGCTATTTTTCTTTTATTTTATAGCCTTAGGCAGGGAGAGGTCTCTTTGTAAATTAGGTTGATGGGTAGTAAATTTATTTTGCTTTTAAGGTTAATAACATTATTATTTCCATAATAATATTTTTTCTATATTTTTTTATTTTATATTTATAATTCTTTCATTTGTTTATTAAGAATAACTATTTAAATGGAAAAAAAATGAAAATATTTTTCTTTGTTGTACAGAAATTTTTATAAAACAATTAAATGAATTTGAATTAAAAAAAAAGATGCTTTATTTAAATTCTCTTTAGATAAGATTAAATTATACAATTACTCATATCTTTTGTAGTAAATATTTAAATTTCAATTGTCATGCATAATTTGACCCTTAACCTGAGACAAATATGTGTCAACATTCTTTATCTTAATTTCTTTAAGGTAAATTTGTTTGTATCTTTTAAAGGGCGATTGTGAAACAAAGAAATTGTTGCAACAATAAAATATAAAAATTAACTTTAGTTAGTGTGAAAAAATTTATTAACTTAATTAAATTAATATAATTTATTAAACTAAAAATATTTCTTAAATAAGAAATAAAAAGATATAATCGGTCAAGTCCGACCATATGATATCCTACACTATCATGTATGTCAATAAAATTCGGTGTGCGATCTTATATGAAATAACGAACCGACCATAACCAATTTCAATGGACTGGCGAAATAATTATTTGTTCCAAATTTCATTATGATATTTTTAAAATTCCGACCTGTACATTGTTCAAAAGTTTACATGGACAGAAAGCCAGCCATCGTTAAATCTGAGAAAGTGATTCTATGTCGATAATTTTGAAAGTTTTTGCTGTCTATTACAAACATCAGTTCAAACGCATAATACCCTAACCACGTATAAAAAGTGTCCGACATAATTGCGAAACCCCAAGCCGCACAAATAGTATTTAAATATTAACCTCCTTCTCCTAGATAAGCAACATATTTACGTGATAGATCCTTTTGATGACCAGTTAATTTACCTACCTATCGATTTTGTAAAATTAAATATTTAAGTCTGAATTTATAAAATATTTCCATTATTTCTCTTTTCAAAGTTCTTTTAAATATAAGGATTATGAGATTTCCATCCTTTTTACCCAAAAAAAAAGAGGAAAAAAGTATGGAACTAAACAAATAGTTTACTTTTCTCACATTCTAGCCACATATCATGAATAAAACAACAACAAAAAGAAAACTATTATGTAGATATTCCTTAAAAACGGAAACTCATTAGCACATCTGCAGTTTGTGCAAAAATGATAACAAATGTTTGCAGGAGTAGAAAAAAGAATTTATGAGAATAAAAAAAAAAAGAAAGAAAATATTTAACTACAAACACTTAGAGAAAGAATATGAGATAATAAAGATTTTTACACTCTTAAATATCATGGTAATCAAAAAGTTTTCAACCGTTTTTTTCCCTAATTTATACCAATCGGCTAGGAATCATTTTCTGAGGCGATTTAATGATGTCCGTCCATGTAAACCTTGTAATTAAATTTTTTAAATGAAATTTGAACCACACGTTTCATAGAGTCCACTGACATCCTTTTAAAAGAGGTTATGATCGGTCCAATTTTTCACCTACCCCCTATATTATTGTCCTCTCTAAATATGACAATATTTCAATAACATTTGGCGCAAGTACGTATCATATAAGTCTAAATAATTGTATCGATCTTCATTAAGATCAGTCATAATTGACCATAGCTCCCATTAAAACTCTTTTCAGAAAATCACTACCACGATCACAAAATACTACTAAACTATTAGTTTTAAGTTAATAATTGTCCCAAAGGGTTGTATGTTAACGTAAATGATAGTGTCAAATTAGGAAGATCGGTCCACTATTTACTACAGCTTCCATATTTCGCCCTTTTTCGGGAATCACCCCAGTGAATGAAATCGTATACATGCTAGCATCAACGTAATATTTTACATACCTTCACCTTTAACACTCCACAGTTGGTCCTTTGGTCTATTAAAAGACCCCTCTCCGAATTATGATGTATGCAATGGTCTAGGATATTATTGTTTAAATATATTTTTAAAAATATTTTTTTAATATGATTTTTTATTTATTTATTTATTTATTTATTTATTTATTTATTTATTTACGAGCTGATTGACCCGGCGTTGCTAGGCTTTATTGAATAATAATATAAATTAAAATCAATTTTTTTAATGAAAAATTCTTCTACAGTTATGGATGTTTCAACGTGACGTGGAATCCGTTTTGACATGGAATCACTGACTTTAAAATCCTTTAAAAATATAATAAACCATCACATGAACGAAAAAATACCACAATGCCCCCTAATGAATTTTCATTAACTTAGGACCATGTATCTAAATTAAAAGTTATAAAAAATTTAAAAAGTACCATCAGAACAAAAAGGTACCATAAAATCTCCTCTTATCGATTCATATTCATTTAGGACTACATATTATTAATTTCATCTTTCTAGGTTCATAATAAATAAATAAATAAATAAATAAATAAATAAATAAATAAATAAATAAATAAATAAATAAATAAATAAATAAATAAATGAAAAAGTAAAAGAGTAACGTTACTGATTGACTGACTGATTCATTCAACGTTGAAAGTTCATAATAGTCTTAAATGAAGTCGAATTAGTTTCTTATAAATATAATAAATACAATTTTATTTTCTTATAGCTATAAATCTATTTATATAAATTATTTAATTAATTAATAACTAAATTTTTTGTTTTCATTTTAGGTAAGTGTTTCCAATTGATTAAATTTGTGCTATAATTTTAAAGGAGTAAGTAATTAAAGCAAATAATTTTATCTATAAAAAATCGTTCATAAATTTAAATTTTTAATTAAAAATTTGTCTTGAAACATTTAAGTTAGAATTAAGATAAATTTTAATTTAATAAAATTTAAATACTCTTTTTAAAACTTTAACTTTTTTAACTTAAAATCTTAAAACAATTTTTTTCTATTTCTCCTACTACAAACTAATAGCCTTTTCTCTCTCTACACTTTAGAAAAAAATTAACACTAAATTTTTTTCTCTTAAACAAAATTATGTCACAGTTTTTTTTTCACCATAATAAGAGTTGGGTTTCCTTGCTCCTTTTAAAAAATTCAACACTGATGACATCAATATCCTTTAAACCATATATGAAGTATATAAAAATATGTACATAAGTGTGTGGCATTTATGTAAAAAAAAGAAAGAGTTGAGTTGACATGTAACCGCCATTAGTAAAGCGCTAAAGTTTTACAACTTGTAAAATATAATTTTGTTTTTCTACATTAGACAGTAGAAAAAATTGGAAAACCCTAATATATATATATATCTTTTTTAACAACAGCTGCATTACCTGTCTCACATTTAAACGAAAAAAACTCCACATACATACATATATGTAGGATATTGTCTGTAGGATAAAAAATATATATCTAAAATTGCGTCTGTGTTTAAAAATCCGGAACTAACAGTTCAGCTATTACTACTACAACTGCTTGGTATTGTTACCATCATTATCCCCAACTCTTTGGTTTTTTTTTTTTGTTTTTGATTTCCATATGAAAAGATAGCAGAAACGAAAAGAAAATTCTGAGGAACAGAGGAAAAAAATTAAAGCCTCAGGCGTGAAACAATTCATTTTCAAATATTCGTATAACGTAGCGGAAAATATTGTTTTCCACAGCTTCTGGGACTCTGTTTTTTGCGTATTTTTGTTGTTGTTTTTGCAAGTCTGCTATTTTTTCTAACTCTCTCTCTCTTTTGCTTTAGTGAAACGAATTTTAAACAGTTTTTGAAAAAAAATTGAAAGGTAGAAGATATATGTAACTTGAGTTATTTTACAAGGAAATCTATATTTACTCAGAGAAATACTGATTCTGTGACACGGAGTTTTTCATTTACTTAACATGGTACTAATAAGGGCTAAACTTCTAGCATTAAAAATAAGGAGGTTGTACCATATATTGATGTATTCCTCGAACACGTCTTGTCTGATTTAAGTCAAAGATATATCAATAAATTCGATTCCAAATTTTCTCTAACTTATTTTTACACTACTTTTTAATACGATAAACCGTTGGAAAAAATAAATATTTCATGCAAAATTTAAGAAAAAAAATTGTTCTTAAAATCATTAGAATTCGAAAATGATAAAATTAAAAATTGTTGTAATTATGCTAATGCATCAGTCTCTCAGTACCAGTAGGGTACTAATTGAACCTAAAAACCTAAAAAGTAGGGTACCTAAAATGTCCTCAATGTTTAAGGAACCAGTTGACTCAAATACACTCTTTATTTAAGAGTTGAGTGACAACTTATAATATCATTGTTAAGTGAGCAATTAGTAACTATTAAAAATAAACAATTATTGAATTTTTATTAAATTTTTATTATATTGCACTAGTTCTGTAAACTATCCTGTTGCATATCCCAAGGTGCTAATTTCCCACCTCCAATCACAGCCTCATGTAAAATGAGAAGTTCCTCTCGTATAAAGTTCCATGAGAATCTGTCACGTGACTGTGTTTGAACCGGTTCTCTTTACTCTAGAGATACTAATCTTTGGCAGCACCACAATTTGTGGACTGAAATCAGAAAACATCAGGAGAGAAAACGCATTTTCTATGCCTCTTCATAATTCGTTGAACCCCAAATGATTAAGTGCCTTCCTTGCACTGGATGTATTATTGAGGGTATCAGTTAAAGGCATCATACATTTGGGGCAAGTAAAGCTGATATCGAACCTAATGTCATGAATGCTTTTAAATATGTGGTTACTTAGTATCGTAAGTCTACATCTGGTTCGAAGGACCATAAACAAGTTTGCGATCGTAAATTGCCTTGTTGTCTCTGTTTGACTGTACAAAAGAAGAGTTTTTAGACTATAATTAGACAACAGCATAATGGAATGCTTATTTTCCATGCCTCTACACACTTCATCAGCATTCGTGGTGTCTTATCCAACAGACTGATTTCCATTTAATTTCAAAATGTTGTTTCTATTTACATATTTGTGTCGAATGTTAACTTAATACTTATATTCGTATGCACATTTGTGCACATTTCGGAAGAGAATTTATATGAAGGAACATTTGTATGGGAGCTCGGTGAAATTGTACATCGATCCTAATATTTATGCCAATTTACATCAAGATATCTTTTAAATTGCAATCTGTAATTTGGTTGCAAAGTTTACAAGGACAGACAGCCAAACGGACGGCATTACATATGGACGGGGTACATAAAATCGACTCAAGAAGTGATTTTTAGACGATGGTATCATTTAAGGTGGCGGAACGATGAGTTTTAAATTTAATTTTTCAATATTTTTGACTTTTTATATTTAAAAAAAAAACGCTTTTTTTTTGGAAAATTTTGCAATACTTTTTTTCAAAAAGTTAGACTTAATATCTCCATAATTATTCAGCACATTAAAAGTTAATTAAAAAATAACTTAATTAGAATTTTTTGATATTTTTTAAAATAAAATCAGACAAAAAGTTTTCGAGATATAAGTGTATCTATATATGGCAGGCGCGGATCTAGCTCAAACTTTTAGGAGGAGGAAAATAGAATGACTTTCACAACTATTTCCTTAAATTTTATGATTTAGTACACATTTTTCATTAAGCTTTTTCATTTTGGGGAGGGAAATTTCCCTTTTTCCCACCCCGTGGATCCGCGCCTGATATATGGGGCAAACTGCTTAATTTTACTAAACGTGGTTTAAGGCGACAACTAAAGCCAATTAAAAAAATGGGAATAAAAGTTTGAATTTATTGCCACCGCACAGTGGTCCCCAAATGAAATTTTATGGCAAATAATTCCGAAAGTGGTCAAATAAAAAAATAATTAAAAGAATTGACCAATATAATATAACCACAAAAATAACGAAAATTATTTAAATTTTTGTACAGAATTCAGAGAATATTTAAGAAAAATTTTAGGACTTAAATTGAGCCCTACTAAAACTAAAAAAAAAACATGTCAAAAAATGTGTCAATCTTTTATTTTTGTCCAAATATTAAATAAAAAGAAAAGGTTTGTTTGAAAAGTATTTTACACATATATAGTGCTTATAATTCTTTACAAAAAATATCCTTAAATGTATTGGTAAGGATATTTTTTGTAAAGAATTATAAGGATTATCTATTTTTTTTAATCAAAATATAAATGAAATTTTGATATTTTTTTTATTTATTAATTTTTATATCCTAGTTGGTCACTTTGGAGGTCCACCTCCCGTTCCCCCGAAACGCTAAGAAGCTGTTCTTCAACAAATCAATTGGCATGTATCTCAGAATTGTTCATGTAAAATTTCTTTCAAATAAGTCCAGCAATTCTATAGTTAGAGAATAATTTGCAAACAATTTCGTTTTGAGACCACTGTGCACGTATGCGCATTGACAGTGAAACTCAGTGGCGCAGACTTTTTTCTAAATTTGTAAATCTTATTTACAACAATTAACAAAAATGGATGAAAATAATTAATTTAATGATTGTATCAATTACTAGAAATTGTAAAAAAGAAAAATTAAAAAAAAATAATCAATTAATTAAATCAATTAAGTAGATAATTGAATGAATTAAAAATGTTTATAAGAGATAAAATCATACCAAAATATATTTTTTATTTCATTTTTACTTGAATATATTTATTAAATTTTGATAAAAATTAAATTAAAAAATACGGTAATAATTTTTTCTGTGTATCATTTAGTTTGTGACTTTTCAATTATTATGTCAATCTAAATTTAAATTTTGTGCTCTTTTAATAAAAAAATAGTTCTCTAATGAATAGCTTTACAATGTTGCAAATTTATACTTTCAATTTGGACTAAAACGATTAATATATTAGTGAAAAATTGACATTTAGTTACTGGCAATTGCTCTCAATCTCTTTAGACTGTGGGTATCAAATTACAAGATATATTTTCAATTAATTATTACTATTTTAAGCAAGAGAAAGGATAAATAATTTCACTTTAATTTAAATACTTTTTAAAACACTATAATCGCACAGTAAAATAGTAAAAACTTAATTCTCAATGGAAAAACTGTCTAAAAAATTACTCACCGATAATATGAATTGTCTGTAAGATAACACTTTAAAAATACATATATAGTTTTTCTTTGCAACATTTTAATGTTTACTTTCATATGTTTAATGAATGCAACATGCAGAGGTAGTGTTTTAATATATTATTGACACATGAAAAATGATACTTAAATAAAACATACAAACAAACAACAAAACTTTGAATTATTTGGCACTAAAAACACGCAATCGCGTGACATATTTTGTGGCAAACAAACCAAACATTTTTAAACATAAACTGCAAAAAATTTGTTGTTTCATATTAACTACATATTGAACATAATAAGCATAAACTAAAAGCGTGTTAAGATAAATTAATCAGAAAAAATATATATATTTAATAATTTAAATTTTGAAGCAAAAATATATGATTATCTCTACATACGCAAACATATTTTGGAAAAAAAAAAAATAATATGCGTGTCTCATGTTAGATACCCTAATAAAATGATAACATTAAAACAGACTTACATATACATGTTGAACATATGTTTTATTAAAGAAAAAACTTATTAATGATTTTATCAAAGAAATTGAAAGTTTTTTCTTGAAGGAAAACCTCCAAACAATTCAAATCAATATTTAAACTTTAAAAAATCGCCACCAGAAACAATTTTCTTTTATAACATTAAATGACATAAGGAAATAAAATTTATGTTATGAGACGTAAAAAAATAAATCAATTAGCTGGGTGTGTTAGTTTCTTGTCTTAACTATAGAAATATAATTAAAAGAAAATAGTTTTTCCCCTCTTTTATTTTAATCAATATGAATACAAGATATATACCTTAGGAAATGTTTTTCTATAAACATAATATTGTTGACATGTAAACGCCAACCTTTCTAAATAAATTTATTAAAAATACAAAGAAAATATTTTATTTTCTTAACGATATAAAGAAATAAGTAAAAATACACACGCATACCTTGAAATTGATAGCCAGACATATATTAGATATGCCAAAATTTTAGATAGATTGACATTAAGAAATAGGAAAAAAAAATGGGAAACTACACAGAGAAAAATTGTGGTGACAAAGAAAAACTGAAATACTATGGTATGGCACTGTTAGAGTTATCACAATAAAATTTCATATGGTCAGAGCCAGTGTTACCATTTTGATGCTTTTCGGTTATTTTTTTGGTGTATTTTTGCACTTAGTACCCGTACATTTTTAACAAATACCCTATAAAATAAAACGGGTATTTATAGTGCATTTTGAAATTTCTCACAGTGCATTTAGTGCTTTTTTATACAATATAAATATGTACAATGACAACAAAAATTTTATTTATTTGGTTTTCATGGGTTCAATTTTGAAAGAAGTTCAGAAAGTGAATTTGGCATTCGATTCAGCCAACGCGGATCACGAGAAACTATACAATGATTTATATTACTTATTGAAAAGTCTTGCAAACATAATAATAGTTCCGAATGAAAATTTTTGACTATTTGAAAGGTATATTTAAAATGAGAAAATTAATTGGAATTTTCGTTATCTCGGATAACATATTTGAAAAAACTTGCAAAGATTTATTAAAATAAGTGAAAATGATAAGCAAATTATAAAAACCAACATCATTAGGAATTTTCTAAAAAAATTTAATTGAGGTTTAAGACGAAAACTTCCAATTAATTTAATTTGTTGCA
>MINK01173178.1:7295-21685 GCA_001735545.1 Phormia regina
ATACGTTTTTGAGTTTTGAGGAAATAACTATTATCCGTCACGCCCATAAAAAATCCACAACTCATGAAAAAAAAAAAATAAAAGTAGATTTGTGTTTAGCATATCGAAATGCATTAAGTACAACTATTCGATTTGTCGACAAGTGTAATCATATCTAAGTTTAACAATGTTGAACCTTAAAATAATGTTTTNNAGGGTATCATATGGTCGGTCTTGACCGACTATACCTTCTTCTCTCGTTTTTTTTTAAGTTTGTGGTATTAACAAATTATTTCCTTTAAATAAGTTCATTTCTCTTTTTATTCGTGAATATATAATTACAATATTACTCAATAAAATCCTCATTATTACTTTTTAAAATCCAATAAAAATATGTTTAAAATATAACGAGTTTATAAAATCTAAAATGATGACTCAGTGTCTGTTACTATTTCAACAAAGTAAGATTTCACTTGCCACAATACGTATTATCATATGCTAAAGGTATAAAAAATGCGTATTAAAAAATGAGGAAAAAAATCATTGACTAAAACAATAAATGTTGCAATATGAGAATGCATTAAAAATGCAATTACGTTTTCTAAGTACATACTTAACAAAAAAAAAAAAAAATACACATACAATCGCTGAAAACAAAAAATCACTATTGTTTAAGTGCACATTATACACAGCAACATAAACATACAGATGAAATACTTACAAACACAATTGCAAAGATTATTATTATTATTATTCTTCGCATAAATATTAAAATGTATTTTCGTACGTATATTTATGAGTATTTTTTGTGTAAATACATTACATAACGTAAATGTAGACAAAAAAATAGAAACGAATTGATGGCTTTATGGATGGATTTTAAGTAAATCATATGCAAATCATAATCATATGCAACGATAATACTTATACACTTCAAAATATGCATTGCCATAAAATTTCATAAAATCACAATCATAAGTATGAGCCCATAACAATAATACGTACTATGTACATATTCGTACTATGAACTTAGCATGATTTTTTTTTCCATTTTTGCTATAAACTAAAATGCATTTGCAATAGTTAAATGTAGACATAGAAGAAAAACAAATGAAGTGAACGTGGAAATAAAAAATTGCAACTGCAAATACTTAAGTGGAATAGAATGTTGAATAGATATAGGGATTGGTAAGTAAGTGAGTATGTATGGTAAGTAAGATAGTGGGTGGGTGAATTTATCAGTGTTTCGTTTTTTTTTTCTTTTTTATTCGAAATCAACTTTGAGTTTCCTTCATAGTAGTAATTTATATTAGAAGCAAACTAGATGTTGGTCTTTGACAAACTTTTAGCTGTTACATTTAGTATATTAAAAGCAGGGATATATATGTATATACATGTATACAACTAAGCACTACTCTGAAGCTGTAACATTTTCTCAACCCATTTAACAATGTCTGTCCGTCCATGTAAATTTTGTAATCATACTACAAGTCGCAATTTTAAATATAAATTAATGGAGTGGAAACCTATCGGTCCATTATTAGAGGATATATTGTGTGGAGTATGTATTTTTATACTCCACACTACCATAGGACTCTTATTCCGAATCGATTTAAAGATGTCCGTCCATGTAAACTTTGTAATATAGCAGTTTTGAATATAAATTAATAAAATTTGGCATATATGTTTCTTATAGTCCAAGAACAAAGCCTATTGAAATTGGTTATGGTAGGCCTATTCTTTCAACTAGCCCCCATACAAATATCGTCCCAGAAAAGGGGATTAACGATTATGAATCCCTTAAATAAAGCAAAATTTTAATGAAATTTGGTGCCTGTACGTTCCACATAATTACAAATTTGTGTATTGAACTTCATGAAGATCGGTCAATAATTGACTATAGTTCCAGAAAATCTTTAAAAAATCACTTTAACGGGAATGCCTTTAAAATATTAGTATCAATTTAATATGCGACATAAATAACTTTTATAGAAATATTAATAATAGTGGCAAAATATACGAAGATTGGTCCATAACTCCCATATAAGGCCCAGTATCGGGAATCACCCAAAAGTGAATAAATTCATATAAATGTTAGTATCAAAATAATACCATGTACTATTATGTTTCATTTTACCAATAATACTTACAAGTATCGGTCCAAAATTGTCCACAGGTATAGGAAAAAGAAGAACTCAACCCGATTTACGATGCATAGGGTGATGTAATTTTTTATAGTTTTAAAAACTTGGGAACTTTAAATTTCACCCTAAAAATCTTTTCAAAGTAATTCCTTTGACATGAAAGTAAAAAAGTAAAGATAACAATTTTAACTCAAAAACAATTTTATTTTTAATTTTCCGAAAATAATATTTTTATTAACACAAAATTTTTATTAACGCAACACAAAATTTCATTCTATTCGGAACTTTCCGCACTCTAAGAAAAAATATATATTTTATTAAGATTATTTTACAATAAGTGGAAGTGCCATGACCAATGGTTTTAACTTGAAAGGAGAATTCTATTTTTAATATTCCGAAAAATATTTTTATTAGAAGATTGCAAAAATACAATTCAACTCGGAATTTTCCCGAACTCTGAAAAAAATATACTTTATTAAGATTATTTTATAAAAGGTGCCAATATTCGTTCACTTCTAAATTATTTATTTCTTCTGGATTATAGGATTTTTGTAATTGTTTCAAATTAAATTGGAGATGCTAGAACCAATTTCCTCTCCAACTTTGTATATTCAATTCGGAACTTTAAGTACTCTGAAAAAAATATACTTTATTAAGATTATTTTTCAAAAAGGGGCCAATTTTTCTTCATTTCTAAAATATTTGTTTTTTTCTGGAAATATAGAATTTCTGTAATAGTTTAAAATAAAATTGGAGGTGCTAGGACCAATGGTTCCTCCCCAAGCCCAATTCAAACTTTGTCGATTTTGAAAAAAATATAATATTGTATAAATTTTTATTATTATTATTTTTTTATGATTTATTTAACATTAAAGTTTCCGTCGGTCAATAGTTTTTGACAATATTTTGTACTTCAATATGGGAAATTTAAAAAAAATATATATTTTTAGATTTACATGCTGAAAGTAGACCATATTAATCAATATTTTAAAAGAAAAAGAAAAAAATATTTAACTTTAATTTCCACTAATTAATTACTACTCAGAAGCCATAAATAAAAGCCTTTCAACATTACCAGTACTATCCACAAATTGGCCAGTCTATGTTTTTTTTTTTATTTCTTCAACACGCACGACATGCCAATGTATGTTCGATAGACAAAAGGCATATTTGAAAAGTCTGCTTAAAATCAACAAATAAAATTCTAGAATTAAGGTTGTTAATTAAAAGTTTTTAAATTAAAATGGAAACAATAATAATAAAAAAAATTCTTTTTTAAAATAATCGATGAAATTCAATGAAAAAGTTTTATGTATTCGCCCAGAAACCTTCGAATACATATAAACATTAATATGTTTATTGTATAAATGTTTTTTGTACTTCAACAAGTACAGAATTTTTTTCTATTCATCATTCCAATATAAAAAAAGAAAAGTTTTACTCATAATTTGCATGTTGTATTTGAAACTCCTGTTGTAGCGCTATTCAATTGATAATGCACAATGGGTTTGATAGAACGGAAAATGTTAGGTTGGTCAATAAAAATGAATGAGATATCCTAACCTTTTTTCTAGGTAAAAATAAATAAAATTTTGCATGATCAGTCAGATGTTTCCGAATCGATTTAGAGGAGTAGAGGTTCCTTATCCTTGTAAAAAAAACTTGTTTACATGTCTTTCTCTAATCCTTTAAAATAAAAGAGAAGACATCACAAAAAAATTGTAAACAATATTACTGTAAGAGTAAAATTAATATTATCCAATAAAAAGTTATTTTAATCTTAAGTTAAGTCCGGGGAACTGTTTTCCCCCAAGCTCTATTCAAACTTTGTAAGTTTTGAAGTTTTTTAAACTGGTTTCTTTAATTTAAAAGTGTGAAAGTGGAGATTATCAGTATATTAACAATATTCCTCCATATGATGGCTAAAGACATAAAAAGATCTGATAGAGATCAGTCCATAATTTCCCCTAGCTCCAACCTTGATGGTGAGACCGATTCTTACTTATGGCTGTTGAGTCTGGTGGAAGATATTGACTAGTGGAACGTATAGGATTCTTCTATCTAAAGTTCAAAGATTTGTTTCACGTTATGAGAAGTACACTTCAGGCGGCGTTGGACATCATACTACACTTATTCCCAATTGACGAGTTTGTGAAGGAGATGGCGGTGCGGATTCTATTTAGATTGAAGGAATTGGTATTACTGGAGACCTTCAGACTAAAGCGTTCTAGCATACTCGATAAGGTTCAATTTAGTGGTCGGACTCTATGCGTAGCACAATCTAAGAATTATGTCGGGAACACAATTGACGTCGGAGGTACTCCCGCTATTGAAATACCCTAGAGGAAAACGTGGAAAGGAATTGTGAGATTACTATGTATGTTGGTATTCAAGCAAAATTATTGGCCTTGAAAAGTCACAATGTTAGGTGTAGATCAGTGTCTATATGTAAGAGGAAATTGAGAAGACTAATTAATGTCGATACAATAAGTCTCTACTGAGGGCACTGCGACATTAAATAAATAGCTAATTAAGTATCTAGCTTGCAGTGAATCGGAATTGAATAGGTCTTTTGTGGGGACATTTGTTAGAATTCCAATTGGGTCCTATTCTAGGACCATAAGGAAAAATGGTCTCTGGACAACAACAATCGGGCCAGAAGAGATAGATCGGACAGCAGAGTACCTAGAGCATTATAACCTAGTCTTAAATGTCATATTCGAAACACTTTCTGGGTTTGAGTCAAAGTAATATGATGGTCATGGTTGAAATGATAACTGGTCATTTCAGATTAGGGAATATAATGATTTATGATGTCAAGTAGCTAGAGCCAGTGGATCACATTCTCTGTTATTCCGTAGGACTTCAGCGACGCACGATGAAATTGTTTGGACGCAACATACTGCATGAACTAGATGAGGTTAGGGGATAACTGGATTACTCATTTGCTTATAATGAGTAATCCAGTTATCAACTAATCAAATATGTAGAGATCAATATCTATAATCTACATACATATATTTCATAATGGTCCATAGTGCCTCGAACTTCTTTCCTTTTATTCCCTTTCTTAATTAAAAAAAACGGCAGTAGAGTAAGAAGATGTATAGAGAAAGAAGGAAAAACTTGTTGGAAAATCATCTACACGTCAGTATTGTGTCCTCTTGTATAAATTGTAATAGTATTGAGAAAAAATTGTTTAAAACGGGCACAAGATATACCAAATACACATACAAGTAACATCATCATCATCATCATGATCATTATTATTATCATCATAGCCAACATCATCATTCGTTCGTTAATGTAATTTCCATAAAAACATTTTGTTACTTATTTATCTTAATTAAAATAAATTTACATTTTTCTAATTTAACACAAACGCAAAACATCAAACACACATAAGAGACAACAACAACATCAACAACAACAGCACAACATAAGGACACTCACTCACTTTCTTACTAGAATCTTAAGCTCTCTTTGTTGGCTTTCATTTAATGTATTGGTGTGTTTGTAGTTGTCAGGCATTAGTTGCGCTTCAGCAAAGAAGGACATGTCAGCCACTTGGAGTTTAACGCCACATTATGGTGTTTTTTTGGGGAGAAGTTTGAGTTGGAAGGGGATATCTGTTAATGTTGCTGCTTGTTGTGGACAAGCAGGTCGTACATTTATTTTTAGCTTTAAAAGGACATAATTTTTTTTTGTTATTGTCGAATTGGAAAATAAATAGAAATTAAAAAAGAAGGCAAAACAAAATGACAACAACAAAATACTAAAGAATAATAATAAAAAAGAAGCTTCTTTAGCTATGGCTTGTTTAGTTTGAGTAGATCTCATTAGCAATTCGTTGAAGACGGGGATACTTTTCATTTCTTAGCTTGTTGTTGTTTTTTTTTTTTAGATTTTTTTCTTTAAAATTAAAGTTTTTTTATATCATGTTTTATAATGGTCCTATGGCAAAAGGAATAATGCATAAAAGTCACGAAAATGCGCAAAAAGTAGAGAATGGAAAGCAAAAAAAAGGAATGTATAGAATAAAATTAAAAGCCGATGAGTGCAAATGAAGAAAAAGAAATTGTTTTATGACACAAGAGAACCAGTATAAAAATATTAAAAGAAATCCATACAAATTGGGGAAAAATCATGTACACGAGTTTTATAAAAAAATAATGTAGAGTAAAGAATGAAAATAAATATTAACAAAATACACTGAAAAAAAATTTTAGGGAAAATGATGTATATCAATAAATTTGCATTTTATGTTTAGATAAGATTTGTTTTAAAATTTCTAGAAATTTTATCAGTAATGGGAACAAAATGGAAACTGTGCTATAAATAGTGCTAGAAATTGCCTAAAAATTTCAACTGTTCTGCCTAAAATAAATATTAATTCAATCAATTCTAAAACCATTCCTGTTTACTGTTTGTCTAACTGTCTAATATATGTTATACATTTAACCATCGAAAATTCTTGCGAGAATATTGCTATTAAAATCCAGCAAAATTAATTTATAAATAGCGGAGATATGTCTGAAGAAAAGGATTTAAGACCATGTTTGTCTGTTGAAATAGGGTTTGTGAAGCCCACTTATAACTGTCAAATATATTTTATATATCAAATGTTTGAAAATTCTTTCGAGAATATTGCTATTGAAATTCAACAAGATTGATTCATAAATGGCGGAGATATGTTTAAAAACTGGATTAAGAAAACGATTTCCTAAAGCCTTTGTATAAGCTAGGGATTTTGTTTATTTCAAGAAATATTCGGAAATGTTTCTGAAAAATTTTCTTTTGACAAAAATAATCACATTAATAATGTCAATGACTGTTATGTAGATAATTTTTTTAAGTATTAATATTAGTGAAGGCATTAATTGTTAATTTTTTTTTAAATCCCCGTTTTATTCTCTATAAATCTTCTTAAGCACTATTGTGTCCTTTCTTCTAATTTCCTTAAAAATCTAAAATTCATTCAACATAATTTTTCTTTGTGTATTTTTGCATAAAATAAAACTCAATACAAAACCATAAATAAATACATGTAAATACACTGACACAAGTCAAAGTAATAGAATATTTTTTTTCGCTTTCATAATATACAAAAAAAAAGAATCAGAAAAAAAATTATATATAAACAGGACCTTAAATCTGGTTTTAAATAAAAAAATGAATAAATAAAGAAATATCCTTATATAAAAATATAACAAGAAAAACATGGTTGCTAACAACATGAAATGGAGGCAATGAAAGCAAAACAAAAAAAAAAAAAGTATAAAAAAACTAAAGCATAAAAATTATAATGTATTAGTTACAAATACATACAAATTTTTATACAATACAAATACTATACAATATACCAATATAGAAGCCAGGATATACTGGCACAATATACAAATAGAAACGAATATATTCCGATATGGGATATACAAAATAATAATGACAAACATATACATAGTTCCACATACATACATAAGTACAATATTCGCACAAGTGCTGTTAACATTTACATAAACATTTATTGTAGAATATACACATGTATATACGTATAAAAACAGAGTTTCCCAAATATATACACAGAGGTGCTGCATTTAATATTAGGAGAAACAATTTAATAATCAAATAAAAATTATTATCAAATGAATTCCTAGGAAATTAAGTAGATTAAACAAATGAAACAATTTTCGCTCCCACTGTGTTAATAAGTATTAAGTCTCTAAACCATTTTTTTGGAATTGACTCTAGTTTTCTCGATAAATCACAATTTGTAAAACTATGGAGGTTAAGCTTTATATTGAAGCAGATCTCGAAAACAGCTTGTCTGGTTGGTAGTCCGAAAACTTACGGGCAATCATTAAGATTCGTTTGATTCCGTTTTGATAGGACCTCACTACGCACCGGGTGAATTGAGTTGGGTTTGAGTCTGTAATGAGATATATGTAGAGAAGAAAAATGTCAACATAAATTAATAAGTCTAGCTAATAGCATTAAGATATTTAATAATGTCACTGAGGGTAAAGTCAGATATTTAACCTTCTGGGATGGTACTAAGTGGACATATTCATTGTAGGGGAGTCCAGGTCTGTTTTCCGATCTCCTGTGATCTGTAAACAATTCTATTAGTTTCTTGATGTCTTTGCGTTTGTAATTAATGAGCTGCGTTGAGGGTTTTTCATTGTAGGTAGGCCACGTATTCTCAGATTTCGCCATGTATTTTTCGCCTTTTCGAGATAATTTTTTTGGATTCTGTTTTTGCTTGATCCTAACGGGATTGTGAGAGAAACCGATAAAGAGGCATTTAAAGCAGAACTTGTCGGGCTAATTCGTTCGCCTGTTCATTACCATAGTGATTTCTATGCTTATAGTCGTGATGTCGACTTAACAGTTCCCCTTTAAACTGTCTAACTAATATATAGGTAGTTTTGAGCGATAGTATTGTCTCCTGAATGTCAACGAATATTGAATATTTCTATTGCGAATTAGTTTACATGCCTCTCTGACCGCTAGTATTTTCGCTTGGAATATGCTTGCCTCATTAGGGTGTCTATATGAGTGCCCAATTCCAAAGTCGTCGAAGAAGACACTAGAGACGACACTGCATTTTAGTTCCATATTGTTCAAGAAGGATTTTAATAATATTTCTGAAGTCGATCTGGGGAGTTATATAGTTGGTAGATTAATTGAATTGTGGGGTATAATACTGGATCGATACTTACCAAATAAAATATTAAAATAGAGAAATTGGGTTTATGAGACCCAATGGTGATTTTCATAGAGTGATTTTACGGTACATTTCCGCTCTTATATTACACATGGAAAAATGTTTAATCCGGAGAATAATTTATAATTTTAATTAGCACTCGTTTCAAAAAAAAAAAAAGCATTCCTTAAACCAATTTAGAATCATAATAATAAGGTTCTACATAATGACTTTCAGATTTTGTTAAATTATTAGTTTCAAAAAAGAAAACCCATGTAATAGTACAACCTTCCAGTATGAAAACTCAAGCGAAACGTAGTGATTTTGTTAATCTGTAAGAATAATATCACCATTAATAAGCATCAAAATATAAGACAACATTCATCTTCTTCGGGTTTGAAAGAGACCACAATAGTTCCAACCTACTATCTCTTTCTTTAATTTTTTTTAGATGTTATCTCGAGTGTCACTGTTACGGCTTTAAAGGAGACGCACTATGGATCGGAAGAGTTTACGAAGTTATGAAGTTTTAAAGTTATTAAAGATTATGTATCAAAATTAGACAATATATTTAATATATTTGTGATCCTTAAACCTCCTTTTCTGGAAATTTTGTCGTAAGAATTAATACTTTATGATGTTCCACAAGAACTATGCTATGAATTTTATAAATTTATCTTTAAATTCGTTTCTCAATGGGACATTTGTACGGTGTCTAAGTGAAATAATATATCGTAGGTTTTATCTTTGGACTATAGGAAATCTGTCTTCCAAATTTCATTCATTTGTGTTTGAAATTGCTGCCTGTAGTTTGATAACAAGTCGTTACATGGAAGGATAGACTGACGAATGTTAAATCGACCCAAAATTTATGGACTTTAATTAGACACCATCAGAATGAAATATGTAGTTCCAGTATTATTTTGGTTTCCTTAAAACGTAAACACTGGGTGCAATGTGAAGGAACTCATTTATCAGCGCCTGTTAAAGATGTGGATACATTGCAACATTATCCAACATCCGGTTCGAAGGACCATAAACAAGTACATTTTTTGTTGTCTCTGTTTGGCGGTATCAAAGTAGAATTTAAGGACTATAATTAGACACCTGTAAAATGGAATAGGTATTTTTTGTGCCGATACACACCTCATCAGCATTCTTATTCATTTCGGTTTCGTTGAAAACATTTCAAAATTTTCCCAAAAGTTTGGGAAATCATATTCTAAATACACATATAAATCGAAGAGTATGAGGGTGTTTACATTTAGCATAGAGTGATTTTTTTCTCCAAACGAATGTGTGTTTGTATGTATATTATATATTCAAATAAGAGTCATAAGTAAAAAAAATGAAAAAATTATATATAAAAAAAATGTAAATGCAAAGAGGGAATATGCTGAGTAAGCATAAATGTAAAACCGGAGCTGATTTTTTTAAAGCTTTTATATGCAGGAGGTATGCCTGTTTTTTATTTTCATTTTGCTGCTGCTTTTATTGTTCGCTAGAAGCCCTCAGCGTCAATGGACCAAAATAATATGGGGTGGTGGTTGATTGTGAAATTAAGAATGAAAAAAAGTTAAAGCAAAAAAATAATACACACACTCATGTTTTGTGGGTTGCAGTTTGAAATGCGAAATACGTTGCTCGTTGTTTCTTTATATTTAATTTTTTTTTTTTATGTATATTTTTTTTTTTTTTCATTTAAGTGGTCTTTCATTTGATATTTAGTAACGCAGAGAGGGGGTTGAGTGAGTGCTGGGGTGGGTGGCTTTATAATCAACATCATCATCATCAACAAAAGTCATCATACCCAACAACGTTGAACTTGATGACTGCTAATGGGACACAACGGTAAATGTAAAAAATGTTGTTGTTGTTTTTTTTTCGTATTGAGAGTGTGAGTGAGTGACTGTGTAAGGAAATGGTGCAAGTCGTTTATGAGTGAGAAGGAGGAGGAGAAGGTAGAGTAGGAGGGGGGTTTTAATAGTGGTCGTGGTGGTTGTTTTGTTTCATTGCTAGTTATAGCTACAACTCTGGTTACTAGCTGCCATTATGATTTTTTAAAAAGCCATTTCAGTTTTTTTTTCCAGTTACTACTACTGCTTTTGATTTTTTCCCTACATTTTTTCTACTTTTTTTTATAAATTTTCAACAAATCGTGAATTTTTATAATAAGCATTTTTTATTGTTCTTGTTTGTTAAATATTCTAGTTACGTATGATTGTTAGTACACAAATACACATATAAATACTTTACAAATATTCAACCACACATCTATGTACTACGCTACTATTTAAATCCTGCTCCTGGTTTGTTACGCTATACGTATAATGCCCCAATCAGTCCATCATTGCTAGATATTGTGGATTTTTATTAAATGTATTTTTTTTTGTTTTTTTTTTTCATCTATTTTATTTTACTATTTCATTAAGCATTTTTTTTATTGCATTAAAATTATTGAAACGTAATAATGCAAAGTTGTATCCTTATAATTCTATTGTTTAAAAAAGTTCTTTACCTCCACCTCCTTAACATCGACTATTACTTTGGTTTTGATTTTTTTTATTATTATACATTTATATCATTAATGTAGTAGAATTATAAAAATCAGCATAATTAAGTTTAACCTTTAAATGTTTTTTTGTTAGAAGATGAAAAGCTTTATAAAATATAAAGAATTTATTTTGTAATCTTTATAAGGATATATGTATTTGACATTAAAATTTTTGGCCAGCTGCCCAACATTTATACTCTATGTATACTAGGAAATTAAGCAATTATTTTGTAAGTAAAAATAAAAATCTTTGATTTAGGTTGACTTGAGATATTAAAAAAATATAGCGAACCATATAACAGGGAAACCATAATATACTGTAAAAAATGGGTTTTATGAGCATTAAATATGTAGTAAAAAGCAAAAAATATGCTTTAAATACGAGAAAATATTTACTTAAAAAAATGATTTTTTATAATTTTTTTTATAAAAATATACAAATAATCGGCGAAATATCGTAATCGGCAACATTTTCGAAATTCGTGTTTTGATGAAAATGTCAAAATTTTATTGACGTATCAAGTGTCATTTCAGTTTCATAACAAAAGCAATTTTATCTTAAAAAGCATTTTTCGTACATATAAACAAACATATTTCTCTTGTAAAGTTTTGTTGTTTACGACATTTTCGCGATTAGGGCTGGATATGCTTTCATGTGTCTGTTTTTTTATGAGATTACAAATTATTCTTAAAATGCCAAAACATGCTCTAAAAGCCATAAATATGCACTAAAAATTACCGAATGCAAAAATATGTCGCTAAAGGTAAAATATGCAAAAATATACACAAACAAATCAATGGAAAATTATTTGTTTGTTATGAAACGGATAAATATTTTACCAATGGTTTGATTTAGGGACCAGAAAAAAACATGCAATTGCATATTTTGTTTCACTGGTTATATTCAAGTTTTTTGATAGACAAAAATATGAATATACATTTATCGATTTATCTTTATTTCGACATTTTATTAAGTAAAAACTTCGCCAGTTCGGGTTTGGAAGTTACGAATTTTATATATAGTTTTTACACCTTATATCTTTATATATTATTGGTATATTATGCGTTTGTGATGCAACGCACTGAAACTTATATCTGGAATATTAGAACCGGCAAGTTTTGAGCTTGGTCTAATAACAGGCGCGGATCTACTGGGTCTCAAAATTGTTTACCATGGGTATATGCATATTGATATTGGGGATATTACATTTCAAAAAAAAATTTTGATATTTTGACCTACCCCGGTGAAATTGTTTCGCTATAGTGGGTCCACAGTTCATTCGATTTTCTGAAAATATTTTATTAGCAAATAACAAACTTTTTTATATTCCTTACAATACCATAGGCGGGGTAATTATTATGTGTTTATGCTAATATTTGTAGACCAACTTTAAGCCGATTTAACGATGTCCGTCTGTCAGTCCGTTCTTACAAATTTTGTAATCAAACTACAGGTTGCAATTTTAAACATAAATTAATGAAATTTGCCACACATGCTTCTTATAGTCCAAGAAGGAAGTCTATTAAAATTGATTATATTACCTAGCCTTCATACAAATGTCCTTCCGGAAAAGGACATTTGATATCGACATCAAATTTTCTTTATTCAATAGTTAATTTTTTTTCCTTTAACTATTTAAAAAAATATTAACGAAATCGGTAAGAAATACTAGGATATATGAAACAAAAAAACTGGATCAAGAACATTTATAATTATGGTGATAAAAAATTCAAACGCAAATAACTCGGAATAAAAAGGACATGTAAGCATGTTTTTTATAAATCTTATCAGGGCCTATAATAATATATAAAAATATTTGAAATCAGATAAAACAAATTTGTTAAGAGATTACAAATTTTCTATGTCAGAGGTACCATACTTTGAGCCTCCTTAGCTTCGCCCCTGAGGGGCGCGTTGTGCCCCCCTTCCATATTTAATATTATATACTCCTTTACTAAGCCTATGCAAATTCAACCAGCCGATCAGAAGTTACATATTTATTTTCAAAAATTTTTGATTCTGCTCCACTCTGCATTATATATGAAAAATTTTTGGTTAATTCCACCGAAGTCTTATTATGGCATTTTTCAATTGTAAACTTAAAAATAAGTTTGAAAATATATTACTTTTTTATGCAAAATTTATAAAGAAGAAAAAACGAGTATTCGACGAATTATTTGATATTCGAAAAGCAAACATTTTAAAGAGACCGATCCGAAATTGTTCATTAAAATAAAACTGGTCCATTCTCGCTAGAGAAAATTTTGAACACTTCAAAATTGCTTCCAAAAAACTCATAATATATGAATTTTTGGATTTTTTTATTTTTAAATTAAAATTTCACAAACATATTTTTTTTATCCTTTTATATTTTAAGCCAATTTTCCATTTAAAGGTTAATCCAACAGTTGTTTTTGTTTTTTAACAATAATAATTTTTTTCCATTTTATTTCATATACTCTATTGTTATTTGAAGTGTATATAATAAACATCTAACGATTTTGTAAATGTTTAGCAATGGCTTAAGGCTCTAAATACAACACTCAAATTGAAAACAAAAAAATTAAATAAAATAAAATAATATGTAAATTGTAATCGTAATTATATTGTTAATACATGACTGAATTTTTATATTAATGCATATAGAAAATAAAGCGAGTTGCGATTTATTATATTAGATTCTATTCATTACATTTATTACTTATTTAATTAACCTTACGATTGGTTAAGATTCTGTTAAGGGAATTAATAAAATAAATCAGCAAAAATTCGTAATTGAATTTTTGTATAAAAACAAGTGCAAATTAATAATTTAGTTAAATTTAAAAGAACTATTGAAATCCCCTGTTATGTATTCACTTTCATTTAAGACCACATATTCTTAATTTCATGTTTCTAGGTTTATACACGCAGAGAAAAAATATGGTTCTGGTGACCATAAACTAAGAGTAACATACTATGATTGTAATATATGATTCCAGGTTACAATAAGCATTTTTGTACGTAATC
>MINK01173179.1:4614-32768 GCA_001735545.1 Phormia regina
CTATAAAAAATACAAAACAGAAAAAAATTCCCAATTAATAAATTAATTCAATCAATCAAAGTAGATAATTGAATGAATTAAAAATGTGTATAAGAAAAAAAATTATACCAAAATTTATTTTTTATTTTATTTTTTCTTGAATATATTTATTAAGTGTTGATGCAAAATTAAACAACTGTTTTAATTGTAAAAAAGACATTTTAAATACTTTTCTAATTAAGAAAATTACTCAAAATCAAAATATTATAATAAATTAAATTCAAATTTTACATAATAAATTCTAAATTCAGTTTTCAATTACGAATAATACACATTCAATTATTTTATTAATTAAAAGTCAACCTATGAAAAAAATCTTATATTCAATTATTTATATTATTACTTATTTTTATTTATATTTGATGAATTTATTGATTGATATAATTCATTGAAAGCCGATAAATTATTTCAGTTTTAGAAACAAATATTTAAAAAATTTAAATTTTGATAAATTTAGTAATTGATACACACAGAAAAAATATGGTCTATTAATCAATATATCAAGGATAAAAATTAATTCAATTACTCTTTTAATTGTATCAATTATGAAATTGATCAAAATTTAAAATTTTCTACAATTGTTTCTAAAAATAAAACATTTCTTAGACATTCAATGAATTTTTTAAATTGATTTAATTAATAAATTAATCAAACATAAATAAAAATAAAAAATAATTTGAATAATTCAGTACAAAATTTACAAGTTTTTTACAAATTCTTTTTTATAGATTGAGTTTCAATTAATGAAATAATTGAATGCGAAATATTCGTAATTGAAATTAGAATTTTAAATTTTCTATGTAAAATTTTAATTTAATTCGTTATAAAACTTTGATTTTGTGTAATTTTTCTAATTAGAAAATTTTTTGAAATGGCTATAAAAATTCTAATTAAAAATTTAATTGAAATTTTTTTGGAATATATATTTTTCTGTACAATTAAAAAGTAATTGAAGTAGTTTTTATGTCTGATAAATTGTTTAATAGACCACATTTTTTGTGTATTAATATCAAAAATCAATTATAAAAAACAAATTTGAAAAAATATATATCCAATTAAAAAAATTTAATTAATGTAATAAAATATTGAGGTAATAAGATATTATTTTTTTCATAATTCTTTCAGTGTAAAGTAATTTTTTTAAAATATATAAAGGACTTTTTAATCTTAGTAGCTTTGGGTTTATTCAAATTGATGTAGATTTTATTCTCATTTCATTATTTAATTCATTAAAATGTTATTTTTTCTTCACAGTTACTTGCACAAGGTACAAGTCAAGCTGAACTTGATAAAATCGCCACATACTATTTTGATGGTCAGGGCAAGGCCTTAAGGCCTATGGTTACAATGCTTATGTCCAAAGCTATTAACTATCACTTAAATAAAGAATCAAGGTAAGTTTCCATAAATGTTGGTTGTTATCTTTTGATATAATTTCATTTACAAATGATTAGTTTTAATTTAAATTTAATTTAAATAAATTATAATGCATTTATGCTATTTTGAGAAACAAAAAAAAAAAAAATATGTGCTGTTGCATAGTGGGACCGATGGAAAAAAATTGGAAATAACTTCCTTTTAAAATCGAATTGCAAAAGATGTATGTATCTTTAGCAATTCGATTTTAAAATTTATTTTATAATTTTGAAACAATGATTTTTAATACTTTTTCATGAAAAAATTTCTTAAAAATTACAAAAAACTAAATTTTTAAAACAATTTTTTTTCAAGTACTTAAATACCTTTCCACTGATATACATACATATTGTCGTATATAACGATATGATTACGGATAAACCTTTATATAGGCCTTATTTTAATTTTCATACTAAAGGTGGTTGACTTTAACACCTTGTAGTTTATCTTACATTATAACAGGGTGATTATAATTTAATTTTTCTAAAAGTTTAACAACGGACGTATTAAAAAAATGTATGCTTTATAAAGGTTTACTAACTTTTTGTATATAAATTTCCATAAGAAAAAGTTAGTAAACCTTTATCAAGCATACAGTTTTCCTACATTTTTAAGTCGAATTTGATCGATTGCTTAGGAAATATAAATTTAATATCAATGTTTTTCTCATCCGTTCCACTGTATGTTTTGTTTTTTTCAGTGGTCCAGATGATTTTAATAATAAATAAGAAAAAAATTATTATTATTATTTAAATTAAAAGAATGCCGAAAAAAAACTAACAACAATTTGCTGTTATTTATTAAGTCAATCACTTTGTACAATCAGTGAAATAAAATTGTTGTTATTGTTGTTGTGGCGTTGGTGCGTTTTTTATAACGATAATGATTTTTGTGTAAATAAATATTTAAATTAAATTTAATGCAATTTTTTCCATTTTTGTAAAAAAAAAATAAAAAATGTATTGTATTGATATTAGTTATTGACCCTATAAAAAAAATTGGCCAAAAGGCTTATAACAAATAAATATTTTGTAATTGTGATTGTTACACACATGCACGTTTTTTAACAAATACACAAGTGTATGTATTGCGTTCGTATATACATATATGTATGTACAGTGAGGATTGAAACTATTGCAATAAATATTATAATGTTATTTAATATAAAAATTAATAGTTAGTAAAACGGTAACTAATAAAAAATGCTAACGCTTGAAAAATAGAATAATGTTATTTTATACTGTTTTCTCTGACACTGTAATATGAGTACATTTTTGCAATGCTTCTTTCTTTTTTTTTTGTAATATTTGGTTGGCTTTACTAGTAATTAGTTATCGTATTAACCTTATTTTTATGATTTAGTACAAGTATCTGAACAGCACATCAATACATGCCAATAAAAAAGCAACTAACTATTCAAGTACTCGTGCAATTTTATTCAAACAATTTAAATTTATTTATACAATACCTGACTGACTGACAGATAGATAAACTGACTACTGCCTGATTGTCTGCATGTATTTATAGATGGTTTATCATTATTGTGATTGTGTGTGATTTTATGTCATCATAATTTTTTTGTTATCTTTTATAGTGCGTTTTTTTTTAATTTTTTTTCAAAAAATTTTATTTGTATTTTTTTCTTTTTAAATTTTTTTTGTAGACAATTACTGCATAAACAACGACAAATCGCTTTGTTTTCTGAAATGGTGCATTCGGCCAGTTTGGTACATGATGATGTTATTGATCAGTCTGATTTTCGTCGTGGCAAACCCAGTGTGAATGTATTATGGAATCATAAAAAGGTAGGTTATTTGCAAAATTACTTTAAATTGACCTAAATTTGTCGACATAAAATATTTTAAAAGGCTTTTCAAAAGCAATGAATAACAAAATCGCCAACTGTGTGTGTTTTAAATTTAATCATTTATTTTATGTGATAAAACATGATGCATTAAATTCTAAATCAATAACCTTGTTATTATCTAAACAAGACTATCATTCGAATTATTAAACAAGTCGTATACATTTTAAGAGATTTTGATAACAAGATACGTATTTTTTATTGCTTTAGTTAAAAGTTAAATGTTTAATTTAAATATCATGTGCATTAATAGTCCTTCAATAGTCTATATTGTTAAATATTCAGTGTAAATTCATGGTTTTCAGGTCTGGAACGTGTAAAATCGTGTCCTATAGTGGGTCATATACACTATAGTGGGTCATATACAGCTGATTTGATTGAAAATATAGAGAAAGAGTGCGTTCGAAAAAATCTTAACATACATAATATTCAATAATTTGGAAACGATTGATCTTAAAATTTTAATTCTTTTTTTATTGAATTGATAATTTATTACATATCAAAGAAACATATAATATTTATAGTTCTAACCACCATTTTTGGTAACCTTTCCGTTAGAAATTTCATAGTTGCTTCAGTCACGGTTTTGGAACAGTGCGTGGAACTTCTTTTAAAATCGTCAGCATTTTGGGACACCTTTTCTGTGCTTTTCCATTCACTTTCCACAAGAGATCAATATCTCTCTACTGGTCAAAGCTATGGAGGTCCCTTGGTACAAAAACTGTGTTACTGTACCACTCCAGATTTTCTTACCGTAATGATATGAATCCAAATTGGAACAAAAATGTGTGGACACGTTGTGAAAAGAAGTTTTTTTTGCAAACATTTTTTGATGTATGTTTTGGTATTTATAGAGCCGAATGTAACAAAAGGAATTTTTTAGCAAATTTTTCCTGCTCTTGGTTCCCAAACATATCTTTAACATTGTCTCAAGTATTTACAATATAAAAGTTTTGCCACAAAAGCTACGAAAATTTCTTCGTCAATTATACAACTTCTGTATTTTTTATGAAAATAGGACATGGAAATTAATTCCATGTCCTGTTCTGAGCTTTTCCTCCTGTTTTAATCTTTTTGGATTTTATATGCATTAGTTTTAAATTTCCCTTCAATAATCTTTCAATCTTCCAGCCTTCCCAATATTATGTGGACCTTTTTTTCTTTCCGAAACAGAATTTCTATCAATATTCTCCCGATACTGTCTAATAACATTAAAAACTGTTTGACGACAGAAATTTAATTCTGTGGCCAATTATTTCAAAAATTCAAATATGTCGGATTTTTGAAATTTTTTAATAATTTGTAGAACGAACATTTTTTTCGTCACTCATTTTGATTCAAATGAAAATCACGATAAATTTTTCAATGATAACTAGATGAAAAGATATTTTTAATTTGCCTCCGAAAAAAGTTATGTGGCAAAACGTGTGTTGAGATTTTTTCGGTCGCACTCCTTAACATCAAAGTTTACCATTTTATAACAAAATAGCCCTTTATTTATAACTTTAATATAACATGTAGTTAATCGCAAAATATTTTGTAATAAATCTGTATCTCCTAAATTATAGGCCGGAAAAAATCGTGATTGATTTTATACGTTTAAAGTGCTGTTTCAACACCCCAAAACAAAGTCGTTTCTTCTGTCAAAGAAAAAAAATATTAACATTTTATGATATTTTATCATAACAGCAAACTTTTTCCACTAAATTATAAATTATAATTAGGGGGCGGATTTTCATACATTTCTCGTTTAAAAATAAGACCCTAAAAAGATTATTTTCTAGTTTTTATTAATTATTAAAAAGTTGTAAAAATACAATTAAATATTTATATTTAAAAATAATACTAAATAAAACAAAATTTACAATAAAATCATGAAAATCCACCCTCTAATCACATTATTCTCTACTGCATATTAAACATTAAAATAAAAAGTTTTTCCAAAGAAAAATGAATTTATGTTTTTTAACATTTAAAATAATATTCCTGGAAATTATTGCAGTGAAATTACAAAAACAACAATTACTCTAGGGATGTCAATCACTAAAAATATAATTGTGTTTGGGAGAGTGCAAACAATGCACTTAAAGAAAAGATAGGTTTAATAAATAAAATACGTCCGTTACATTAATATAAAAACATTAATATAAAAGAAATTTATTACCAAAAAAATACATTTCGATACTTTTTTACAGTGCATTTTGTACTCTTTGCATTCTCAACAACGATTAAATGAAAGAGCGTAAGAATACGTGCGAACTCAGTCAGCACAATTGTGCTATGAAATTTACATCCCCAAATTACTCATATTTTGTTAGTGTAAAAATACTGCACATAGTGTCAAAATGCTATAAATCGAAAATGAGAAAATAAAAAAGAAAAGTAAATAAACGAAAACTATTGCAGAACAATTAAAAACATTGCTTCCTATCGGTAGCTACAGTAAGAGACGAAATTTCGATTCAAAAATCCTCGACGAATAAGTTATTTACTGTACCGCATTTTGAACACCAAACCTGTGTTACACAATTTAAATACACGTAAGGTAATTTAATTATTTAATACTAAAGGGGTATCAACTTATTGTCAATTGGTATCAATTCTTGTTAATGAATTTAATATTAGATCTGGAATTAGAAAACATAGGAAGCAGATTTACTATTGAAACTGAATGGTATCATTATGAACACGTATGCCGTCCATTTTTCTTTGGGGTACTTAAAGACATACAATAAAAATTTAGTCAATTCTGTACTAAATTGGAAATATAAAATTTAACGAAATTCCATACAATTAGAATGAATATTATTTTAATACAACTCTAGTTAATTCAAGTCACTCCAATTTGTTTGCCAAAAATTTAATTTTATTTTCGGTCAACAACTTTGACTGCAACAAATCATATGTTATTGCAACATGGTAATTTTAAACATAATTCTTACTTTAAAAAAAAAATAAAACTTCCTAATATTGCATGCACGTATGTGTGTTTAAATAAAATTGCTAGCAGCTAAAAAAATTAAAAACTCCAAAAAACTAAAATAAATAATAATCTTGTAATTTATTTAGTATTTTGCTACAGTGTGTGTGGTGTAAAAAAAAAAAGAACAGAAGTAAAATGTGTCTTATCTTGTTGTTAGTTTTGTTGTTTAACATGTTGTTAAAGAACCTTCAAGAAAAATTAACAACAATATTATAAATATTTTAAAATTAAACTTAAAAGTCTATGTATATAACTAAGATACATGTGTCCGTAACTATGTACACATGCCCAATTATAAAATAGTTTTTTTTCTTTATACTCCAAGCATTTACTAAATAAATAACAAGTCATTTACAAAATTAAAAAAAAATAATAATAATAAAATACAGCTACAAATATTTGTTAAATCACTAAATAATTGTAAAAAGTTTTTGGTGTTTTATTTGCTTTTTAAAAAAGACAGAACAATGAAGTCAATAGTCTGTAAAAAAAAAAAAATTAGGAAACAATAAAAATGTGTTACATACTACTGTAAATACGAGGGTTGTTGCATAAAGTTTTATTTTAATTCATGTAAAAATGTCCTCTAACTAAACAATAATTCATTTAGTTTGAATTAATATATTATAAAAATAGTTCTAATAGATGGTCCAACCAAAACGCCATTGGTTTCACTGGGGTAAGTAACACCAACCTAATGAAACCATATTTCGTTCAAGTGAATTTATGGCCATAAAAAGTCTGTTATTATTTCGCTCTTGCAAACATCTTGCAAAACATTAAGATTCGAAATCATTGAAATCCAAAGGAAAACTAATGATTTAAGATTTGCAAACTAAATATCATTAAAATTTTAAAGTAAAGTCTATATAATATTAAAAAGTTTAACTGCCTTAAACTTATCACTTAACCCTCCTCTAAGTAGTTTTACCAAATTGTCTTTCATTTATAATAAAGCAAAATTTTAATCTATCAATCTATGACTCAATTCTTTCAGCACACTTTTAAACACACAATCATACATACGTGCAGACACACATTCATTCAGTCACTCGCTCATTCATTCGTTCATTCATTGATTTCTTTTTAACCCAAATATTTAGTAAAATTATTTCATTATAATTAATTAATGTTTATATTATAATGATCATCATGTCGTCACAAAACAAAGATGATGATTTTTTTTTTTTTTTTTTGTAAAAAGTTACTCATATTGCTAATGTGTTTAATTTGTTTTAATTTCTGTTATTTTCAGGTTACAATGGCTGGTGATTACATTTTATCGGTGGCTTCAATCATGATTGCCCGTCTGAAAAGTGATGATGTTACAATCGTTTTAAGTCAAGTGAGTAGTAATTGAATTGTATTTAATATTGACAAATTCATTAATAATAACTTTAAATAAAAGTAAATTGTTTTTATTTTCTTTTGTACTCAATTGTTTTGTTGAACTATAAATTAAGTTTAACTGACAATCAGGAAGTTTTTTTTAACTTTTGTTAAAAAATTGCATAAAAATAATTTATTTTTGTGTTGTATCAAGAATATGTTTTTAAAATGATAATTATTTTGTAATTATTTTGTTAAAGTTGTATTTAAATAAATGTTGTATTAGTATAAGTTTCAAGTCAAATTTAAATCTCCTTTGAAATGTTAAGGGATTATAACTAAGATTTATATTGTTATTAACAAAAATTGTCTGATTTTATTAATTTTATTGAAAGCATTTTTCTACGGGTAACTTATAGATTCCCTATTAAACACACTTTTAATTTTTTTTGCATCCATTTTTTATTTTTGCAAAAATAGAAACCAAATAAGTAAACCCTTCAAAAGATTTTTCGCTGGTAGGCAAAATTTTTGATTTATGACCTTCTAAACATTTCTATTTTTCACCGAGGTCATCTCAAATAAATCGAACACATTCACGATTGTTTGATTGATTGTACACGAATGTGGTAAACAAATCTCTGGATGTGTCAAAACTTTTTATTCGCTATTTTTTAAATCATATTTTCATAATTAAGTGCTACGAATTCGTATTTGATAGCAACTGGTAGATTTGCCTTCAATTCCCTTTTCAGTCTTTCTGATATTGCACCATCCTATTTTAAAAGCTCTGATCATACTAAATACAAAGTATTATATTATTAAGCCTTCAATATTGGTTAATGGCTCTGAAATTGTATTTTAAACCTGAAAAATCTTCTTTCTACATCTTTTTTTCTTTTTGATGAATTCTTTAAATGTGTGGTAATGTTGATTGATCTTTACCCAAGTACTTCTTATGTTTGGAACAAGTCTTGATCGAGCATAGACCTTACTTCTTTGTCTTAAAACCTTATAGATTTATCGGGAATTACCTTTGTAACGCACCACGAAATCGCTACCTTTAAATTGTCTAAACCATTCTATAGTGGTTCCAAACCGTTTTTTTTTTAATAATTCAGCAACTAAAGTATAGTTAGAAGTATATTAATATTGTTTTACATGTTTAGAGTTGAGGTTTTTTCGTGTTGATTTGGAGGAGTACAAGATGGATCTCCATTTCTGTTATGTTATTTTAAGAACAAAAAAATCGCCAAAAAAGATATTTTACATATAGATAATCCCTTATAAATCTATACAAGTAAGTATCTCCTTTAGTTTAAGAGATATATGGGTCAAAATAAATTAATAATATTGCCTTCAAAATTTTTCTAAAATATTTGCCAGACTCTAAATAATATTGTTGTAAGAATCATATAATTATAAGAAACCGTTACAAAGTTATATTAATCTAAAGTTGGAACTTTTAAACAATTTTATATTTTTTGGGCCTTTTTCTAAAAAGGTGGCAATATTTATTCAGTGATAAAATTAGTTTTTTGTTGTGGGCTTTACCATTTTTTTAATAATTTCAAAAGAAATTTTAATGTAAATGCAAAGTAAATCCGGGGAGTTTAGGACAAAGATCTGCCCTATCCAAATTTTGTAAATTTTTGAATTTATTGTTTATATGTTCTCAAATCACAAAGCTAAGATCGATTTAAAACTATTTTATTTTTTAGCCCTATTGTAAAGTATACACTCAAGAAGTATTTTTAGACGGAGGCCCATTATAACGACAGAGTCATTCCAATTAACAAAGTAAATTTTTGAAAGAAGCTTTCCTCGAACTGACATTTTGGGTATTTCGGAGTAGGAAAATGGGAATCTATTTATCTTTTAAGAACAACATTTTTTATATTGTATTAAATTTCACAATGATAGCTCAATGAATAATTTTTTTAGGTTTAAATATTATTATTATTATTTTTTCGAAAAATAAAGCCAGATACAAAAAAATTTCGTCTTATGATAAATTTAATGAAAAAATTAGTTTGAATGCATTAGTTATTTATATATTATTTCTTAAGAAATAATTTTTCTAACGATATCAAATGCTTGTATATATACTTTACACAATCGTTTAGAAACTAACTAAGACTTGACATTTTCTTCAATTTCTATAGTAAATGTGTGCTGCAGCATTCTACGTACATAAGTGCACAGCTTTTTCAACATGTTTTTCATATTAAAGGTTTTTAGTAGAATAAGTTATTCAGAAAAAGAAAGCCTTGTCACTTTCATGTGATATAATTGTTTAAAATAGAACGGTTGAAAAAATTAATTGATACAATTTAAATCTTTTTGCTAATTTTAATAGGTAGATGCACTTAAGAAATAGACTTTATAAAATTATGATAAATATTGTTAAGGTTATAAATATAATTTGAAATGGAATGATTTTTTGAGAAGATTATAACTAGAAGATAATTACAATATTGTGCTAAAAGTAATCTTTTAATAATTTTATAACTATTACCTAAAATAGTAAAGTTTATATCCATTAATATTATTTTCTCATTCATGAAGTATTCATTCCACGTGGTTTTGATAAAAAAAAGTGGCCAAAACTTCTGTTTTATCATTTAACTCAAAAGACAAAGACAAAACCAAAATATTCTCTAGATGTGATCTAAAATAAAGTCCTATATTTCCTTTCATCTTTATTTTGAAATTTAGAATAAAAATTCTGTATATCACTCTTAACAACAACTGAAATAAATTAAAAATGATTCATAACAATTTATTTTTTTTTAGAAATAAAACGCAGTTTCAACTGCAATTTATTTCTCTGAAAAAGGAATAAAAATAAAAAGCAATTTACTCCCTTGAACTTTAGTGCAACAGGAAGTGTTTATAGTAAAGTTGACAACCTTGAAAACGAGACAACATTTTTCATTTTAAACTTCTTAAAAACAAGAATTCAACTGTATGTGCAACATTAAACACAAACATAGACCATAATATTTATGTATATATGTATGTATGTGTTAAATTACTTGATGTTTTCTTGGTAATAAAATGTTTAAAAATATATATTTTTTTTTCAAACAAACAACAAAGGAGTTAAATGACTAAAAACATGAAATCAAATAAAATTAACTTAAAAAAAAGTGTGGTCAGTTAAGGAGATGTTAAGTTTAAATTTAAATTTTTTTATTTGAAATTCATTTTTAGTATGTAATAAATGTATGTGTGTGTGTGTGTGTAAAAGGTGTGTCATATTAAAATTTAAATATCTATGACAAAAGTAAATTATGGGAAAAACGCTTAAATAGAAGTTTAGTTTATGTTTTGTTGTTGTTAGTATGAATAAGGTAGTACTTATGACGTGTGTCTTTTTAAAACGCACCTTTAGTGAAGATGTTAAATAAATATGTTTAAGCGTTTTTTTTTTCTTTTGGTTTTTAATTTAGTCAGTAGTTGTTGTGTTTAATATTAATACATGTTTTATTTCACATTTAAATATTACATAACATTTGTCTTTTTTGTTGTTGTCGTTGTGTTTTGGATGATGCCAAATTCCAAAATATTTACACCATGTCTTTCTTAGACCAAGATGTTGCCAAACCTTGTTAATAGTTTAAATGAATTTGAAATTTTGTTTAATGTTTATATGTAAATGTATGTATGATTACATGTGCGTGAGTGTGAGTGTAAACGTAACTAATCAATTTCCGCATGCTTGACTTGCATTGTAAAATATTTGAATTGATTTGTTTTTATTTTTTCTCCTTCAACTCTTCTCTTCTTTGTAAAAAAAAAAACTTCTTTATTTTTTTTTCATCATCTTTGTTCAATTTTGTTTTATCTGGATGGATGACACATATTGGTTTTTTTAAAAATAATTTTAATTCATTAATTCAGGGACTTTTTTCTTCTTTAATAAACATAAACTTTTTTAAAAGTTTTATTTTTTGGTTGTTTACTTTTATCTAAAAAAAAAAAATAAAATCTCGTAATGGTGCAAACTTATTGAGTAAATATTGACCAGAAATATTTCTATTTAATTCTAAAAATGAATCTTTTACTTTTTCGTTTATAATGCTGCTAGGAGTGACAATGTTTAGTTAAGTGAATGTTTTAAAAGTTTGTTGTTCTTCTATTATTTAATTATTCTCTTCAATTATATGGCTAACCCTATAAGAGGCATGATGGTTTAAGAATTTGGTTTGTAACATATTGAAATATGTGTAAGAATATATTTTTCTTTCTAAAATATCCCTGGAATGATTTTAGAATATGTTATAAAATCATAAGTTCTAGAACCGGTGTAATCAGAACCACTTCAGATTCTCTTATAATGTCCTCAGAACTAGTAGTATCACAATCAATGCTAACAGCAATGGATTTGAACCTATTTGTGGTTCTAAATTCATTTTAAATAATATTTTAAGAAACTAGAGCTTAAGAACTAATTATGTGTGACTTCTACATTATATCTAAGTAAAAATTATTGTTTCTCGACTGACTTCCTAGAACTGTTTAAAAAACTTGTATAAAAATTTCAAAATTCCAAAACTTAAAAAAAAAAAAAAAAGAAAAAAATTAAATTGAATTGAATTTAAAAGTGGGCTTTCCGAAAGAGTCCGTTAGAAAAATAAACAGGTTCTGATAACCGTTCATTAACGCTTCTATAGCATAGTGACAATTTCCGAACAATATTATGGTGAAGCACTAAGTTACTACAATCGTTTTCCATACAACGAGTACTGGTAGCTAACACTTTTTGGATTGACTGAATGTTCTATTTCTTTATTTTTCTTAAAATTCTCTCTGTCCTATTCTAACATTCCTATTAATTGGCTAATATTATACCTTATCTATTATTTGTGCTTGAGAAGATGGTGTTTTTTAATTTTTTGGTAGTGAAGTATGAAATAATGAAAAAAAAAAATGTTTAGTGTCAATGCCAAATTACATGTTATCTCAAATTAAATGAATAAATCGGTTATAAGTACTTAATAAACTAAATACCAAAAATGTGCGTTTAAATTTGTTAGTGGTTAACGTTTCTTAAGCGACATGTGAGTTTATTTTTTGTGCACAATTTGTTTTATGTTTTTTTTTTTTTTTAATTATTCATGCTCTAAGCTATTTGAATTGAATATTTAACTAATATTTATTTTATTAAATAAATCCTATTGACTTTGATAGAGACATAAAATTTTAGATTTTAATTAATTTATAATGATTTTAATGCTTTGATTTCATATGTGCATATTGAGGAGCTTAAGAAATTAAATACTTTTTGAATTAAACTCAAACCAAAAGTCCTGATGTATTCGCTAGCCATGAACCTAGTTTCTTTAAGAAAAGCTTGAATTGAGATGTCAACTGAACCTCTATAAATTAAAATCCACATGAGAGAGTCTTAAAGTATTTTGGAAAATTTAAAAATGAGAACACTGTAGTTTGGCTTAGAAGTGAAGATTTACTTGCAGAATTATAAGGACATATATAGACAATCTACTTATTAGTACCAGACCAGAATTTAATGAAAATGTTTTTTATTTTAATTGCAACTGTTCTGGGTCTAAATTTAGTATTATAAACTCTGGTTAGTAAAGATATTTTTAAGAAAATTTTGTGAATGTGAATGAAAGTGAAAAAACTTTAAGATTTTTTAACAGTAATGCCACAATTCGTAAAAATATGGATATAAAATCAACATTTTCTGATTTAAACTTTTAACCACTTATTGAGATCTTTAAAATATAACGTGCGGATAAGCGATAAGCGTGTTTGGTGCTTTGGAATTTGAGAAAATATGGTCTAAAGTCAAAAGATTCATATAATGGGTTCGAATTCGGAAGGGTGTGTACCATGACCATTAAGTTTTTGGTAATGTTTTTTATCTTAAAGTCATCTCTGTGAAGTTTACCTTTCAGAAAAGTGCAAAATTATTAATATGCTGCTGAGAAATTTTATTTTATAGAAAAAAAGAGTGTAGATTACTATTTCGACTTAAAAAACACAAGCATATTATTTTTTTNNGCAATTTTCAAATTCAAAATCGTTTATTTTTGGACTTGGTAAAGATATCGACTTCAAATGTTTTTATTCATTATTGTTCTTTAACTAGTTAAGAAGAAATAAAAAAAAACTAATAAAATCGGTAAGAAATACTAGGATATATATGAAAAAAATTAACCAAGGACATGCAAAATTATGTTGCTTAAAAATTGAGGGCCTGCAACAATACATAAAAAATATTTGAAATCGGACGATAAACAAAAATTTTGCAAGCAATTAAAAATTTTGTATGTCAGAGGTACTTACATTTAAGCCCCTTTAGCTCCGCCCTTAAAATGTTTGTTGTGCTCCTCCTCCAAACTTCATATTATACACTCTAGACGATCAGAAGTTACGGACTTATTTCCAAAAATTTTCGTTTCTGTCCCACTGTGTAAGGCCACGACGAAGAATCCTGCTAATTCTTTTCCAGTTTGGTTAACTACATGAATTCAAGACTTGTGGCTGCTAAGACAGAAAAGAGACAGTTTGATTATTATTAGATGATTATAATTAAAACGCCACCAGTCTTATTAATACATTTTTTTATATATAAATTTTCATTTTATTCTAAACAAATTAGAATTACTTTTATAACATTAAAGAAAAATTAATATGTTAATTAGTGCGTTATTTTTTTTTTAATAATCTAAATTAGAATATTATAATTCTAATATATAATAATAATTACATATACTTCACCTTAAATGTTACAATACCAAATTTTGTTTATTACTTTTAATTAATCATACGCACCAATGTACGAGAATCATAAAAATTAATTAAAAAAATAAAATTAAGTTTTATGTTTTATTTTTGGCAACAAACTAATAATAACAATAATAATGATATTTATATAATTTATGGATTTTTATCAAGTTCAAAACGATTAAAATTGCAATAAAATTCATTCATGTGCAAATGCGTAAAATAAATTTTATTGCCTTAAAGCGGATTCAAGGCTGTTTCTATATTAATATTTTGTTGTTGGTGTTATTTTTAGTCAGAGTTTAGAAAGAAATCGATGTTAATAACAAAGTTTAACTAAAACATAAAACAAAAAACATTACAAGAGTTTAGAAGTTTAATTTGAGTTTTAATTTTTATTTCTTCTTCTTCTTATTTGAAAATGAAATACCTTAAACTTGTTAATTAAACAATTAATTACACGCTATAAATATGCAAAGAAAAAAAAAAAAAACAAAACCAACAACAATAATAATAATAGTAATAATAAAAACACATTTAAAATACACTTTAACTTCTCATATAATTGTTATTTATACTAATGTAGCTGGAATAATAAAACTTCATTAGAAATGAATAGTTTTAGTTTTGAATATGTTTTAATATAAAATATAACTTCCGTTTTAATTTCAAAATTCTTTAGTTATAAAATTTACATTTTATTAAAATGTTTCTTTAATTTATTATATCATTTTGTTTTTTAATTTTATTCTTTTAGATTTTAACTGATTTGGTTCAAGGTGAATTTATGCAACTGGGTTCAAGGGAAACTGAAAATGAACGTTTTGCCCACTATTTAACAAAAACTTACAGGAAGACGGCTTCTCTGATAGCCAATACATTAAAAGCGGTAAGTTTTTTCTTTTTCCCCAAAACAATAAAGTTGCAATCAAGCAGAACAGAATTACATACTAATAATACAAAGTGATTATATGTTTTTGATGTGTAATCAATAAAATAACTACATGATTTTCATTAACCTTAACCTACTGTTTGTTAAATATTATATTGTAATTCAATAGAAATTTTATTAATTTAATATTTTTTTTTATTTTATAGACAGCGGTTATTGCTGAAGCTGATGAAAATGTAACCGAACTTGCTTTCCAATATGGCCGTAATATTGGTTTGGCTTTCCAATTGGTGGATGATATGTTGGACTTTGTTTCCTCTACCGAAACCATGGGCAAACCAACAGCAGCCGATTTGAAATTGGGTCTTGCAACGGCGCCTGTTTTATTTGCCTGTGAAAAGGTGAGTATTTAATTGTCTGTTTAATGTAGATTACAGTATGTTCAATAAGTATTTTTACAATGATAAATTGTATGAAGATTTTAGGAAGATATGTAGATTTTGTTAAATGTCATTTTTAATTTGCACAAAAATTTAAAAAGTATAGAAATTTAATTGTATTAAATTAAAATAATGAAAGTCTCTTCTCATGTTTACATCATGTAAAGTGTGAAATTTTGTTTTAAAAATTATATATTTTATATTTTAAATTATTAACATAAACAAAACATTATTTACACGTAGTTTAAATCATGTCTAGAATAAAAAATTTTATTGAAATTTCTGGTTTTCAACGACTTCTTTTATTATTTGCGTAATTTACATTAGGAAAACAATTAATTTGTAAAAGAAAATAATTTAAATTTACGCTTAAGCTTAAAGTTAATATTTACTTTTTCCTTTTTAAGACTATTTACACTTTTTACATCATGTAAACAATTAATTTTTAATTGAAAATTACCATTGTTACATCATTAAAATTAAAAAAGAACTATTTCACTGTTATGTCTACATTTCTTTTCATTATTTACATCATGTTAATTATTAAAGTTTTATTAAAAAAATCCAAGCAATTTTTAAAATTTTTTTATATTTTATTTATTGACAGTACATTATAATTTACATCATGTAAACAATTAAATTTTGTGTTTGCATTATGTAACATTTTGTAAGAAAAAATAATTTTAGTTTGCCTTTTAGCCTAAAACAATTAAATAACAATTAAAAACAATTAAATTTTATAAAGAATCACAGTTATAACTTCATGAATATTAAATCAAACTGTTTTACTGATCTATGAACATTTCTGTTACATATTTATGACATTTTTCTTTTTCCGAAACTGTAAACAATATTTTACAATTTTTATATTTTATTGTTATAATTAATTATTTACATAATGTATAGAACATGTAAACAATTAAATTTTGTTTTTACATAGTGAAATTTTTGTTTACAATTATTTACATTGTTTACTTTATGTAGACAATTAAAATTTAACCGAGACTTTATAAATGTTAAAATAATATAAATTAAACAAATTGTTTTATCACTTTTTTAACAAAAATAATTACACTTAGCTGCTTTATAACATATAAACAATTACATTTTGTATATAACAACATATTTAAAAAAAATGATTTTCAGCAAATTATTTTGAAATTTTTATAATTTTTACATTGTTTACATTACGTAAATAATTAATTCATATCTGTAAATAAATAAAATTCTAGGTTTTAAATTGTTTACCTGACCTACTTTATGTAAAAGAATTAAATTTTATAATTTATGTTTTATTAGTAGCATACTTTTCGGGGCTAAATTTACAAATATATTGAAAATATTTTATATTGATATTTTTTATGGTGCATACTTTTTGAAACAAAACTAGTAATAGATTTTAAGTTAAAATCTAATTATTTCTCAATTTCAAAAAAAATTGTTTTTTATTTACAAAATGTCATTAAAAATGGTGCTAGAAAAAATATAATAAATTTAAGTTAAGCTCAAGGAATTTAGTTTAAGGATTTATTAAAAAAAATCTAAAAAATTTCTTACAAAATGTCGTTTTTTTTAATAGTTATAAAAAGTAAAATAAGCTATATTTCATTAAAATTAATATAAAAATGCCGACTTTATTAAAAATTTATTAAAGGTAGTGTAACCTTATGAACGTTCTATATAACAATTTATCTGAAGAACAAATAATTTTTAAATTTAGAACTCTTAAAGTGACTAAAAAATCTCGAGCTGACCATTTTATAAAATTATTATTATTGTTTTTTGAACTTTTAAAATTAAATGTATTTTATTAAGTATATTTATTATAACGTTTTATACTCATCTGAGTCAATATTATATCTAAGAATCATACGTTACTTTTTTATTGCATTTTTTTTTATTTGTATTTGTTGGCGTTGTCAGTGCATTTCCTTATTTATTTTTAATGCATTTCTGCCTGGAATACAAACAATTTACGCATTATTATTGCGGTTTATTAAAAAAAAAGAAAATAATATAAAATTTATTATAGTAGGGTTTTGTTCTTTTAGTAAATGTTTTCATATAAAAATCCCCTAAACCAAATGTATTATAATAAATTACATTCAGGTAAATTACATTATACAGTGGTAACTATAACACAATAGGAGGGAGAAATTTTAAAAAGGACAAAGAAAAATGATTTTTTTTTTTTTGAAAATAAAATAATAAATATCTTTTAAGGTGAAAGTGTGCATTGCATCAGTGCAAATAATATCCCTTCAAAAATGAGTTCATTAATATATATTATAAAATTAAAAGTTGGCAACACTTTAATGTTGCCATTTATGTACTTAACACTATTATAAATATATATATTTAAGAAAAAAATAATTTGTTTTGCTTAATACAAGTAGTCGTGCATAAAATACTAAAATAAATCATTAAACATTATTTAATGATTAAGTCATACATACCAAATTGCAATAAAACTAAAACAAATAACAGCAAATATTTGTTCGTATTCATAACTTTTTATTCATATAAAAAATTAAATTCAAAACAAACACAACAACAACAATTACAACAATACATTTATAATCATGCATACAATGTATTGATATAAGTTTTCGATAAATTATCAATCAATATTGTAAAAAAAGCAAAAATAAAAGCAGCAAATTGGCAATAATTCAAAACGAAGAATTTAAAAAAAAAAGTGTTTGCCATAATCGTATAAATTTCCCTTATACTCTAAAGCTGGAAAGCTGGAAAAAATGAAAGCGTTTATATGTCTAAAAAATGAAAAACTTAAGGAGGAGATCGGTGAGCTTAATAAATAAATGCCCGTAATTAATCTTAATTTCTAAATGTCGGAAACCATTTTAAAAATTTATTTATAGACCCACTAACTGGCAGCATTAATTGAATGAACATTTAGCTATTTAATAGTAATGGAATTTTTGAGTCTGGCATTCTGTCATTTTACAGTCAATTGTAGTAGCCAGACAGTAGTGGTGCTAAATGCATTAAACAACAAAATATAAAATACGCTAATCAAATAAATGAGCTCTGTGCACGTGTCATGCATAATTGTTTAACTATTAAACAATTCAACAATTCAATTCAGTATTCGTTGCAATGCAACGACACGCAACTTAATGCAATCTAAGAGGAGCGAACTACTTATTCTTCTTCTTCTTCTTCAACACAAATGCAAAATAGATATAAATTTTTTCTATTTTTGAAATGCGTCAAGTGTTTGTCAGCTACATACACAATAATCGTTGTACTATCTTATTGTCCTTCTGTCTAAATGTCGTTACAGTATCTTTCCACCTACATTTTTTTTGAAATGCCACAGGTTGTTGGAATTAATAAGCCATCAGTTTTTTTTTTATCTTTTGTGTTGTTTACACTAGTTTAGATTATTGGATAAAATTGTTAAAAAAAACGTTTGTTCTTATTCCTGGTTTGATTTAAGACTTGTATTTTGCATATAAATTATTTATTTAAATGATTGATATTTTGCCGTTTCTTCAGACAGAACCTGTGCAATATTTAAAATTAAAATTTTAAACACTTGACTGGTTAATTTCCATTCTTGAGTAACGTTTTATTTTATTTTCTTTTCTTTTGTTTTGCATTAATTTTATTCTGAGTAGTAATTTTTGAAGCTTTTATTTTAATGCCAAAATTATTCAGTTATCATTAGATCTTGCCAATATTATTATTTAACTACTTTTTTGATGATTTGAAAAATGTTTGTGTCTCTTTTTATTGTTAGAAACGTATTTACTAATATAGTTGTATTGTATTTTTGGTATTTGCTAAAGTGTGACATGTATTAAGGCTATACCTGACAGCATTAGTTATGAAATTGTCCAATAAATCTTTAAAATAATTCCATTGAAACAACGAATTTATACGTTGCATTAAAGAATTCATCGAATTTATTAACTTTATTTTTTTAAAATTTCGTTTAAAGTTAATAAATATAACTTTTTTTAATTGGAATTTTCCGCTTAACGAAGATTTTTAAAACTAAACGAAACTTTATTTCGTAAACTAAAAGCTTTATTAACTTTATTTGTTTAAATTTCGTTTATAGTTAATAAATATAACTTTTTTAATTGGAATTTTCTACTTAACGAAGATTTTAAAAACTTAACGAAACATTATTTCGTAAACTAAAAGCTCTGAAACAAAAATTTTTCAAAATCGTATAAGGTAAATAAGTCTCAATTTATTTCTATAAATTTTTTTGCGATTTATGACGATTTTTAAAACTTAACGAAACTTTATTTCTAAGACCAAAAGAAATATAAACGTAATTTTTATAAATTTGTTTAAAGCAAATAATATTTGTTTTTTTTTTCGTAGAAATTACTTACTTAACAAATATTTTTAAAACTTAACGAAACTTTATTTTTTAGACGAAAGGTACTGGAAACAAAGTTTTTTTCAATTACGTTTAAAATCGATAAACATTTCTATACAAATTTTGATCTTAATGATGATTTCGATAATTAAAATCACTAGAAATAAAATAGTTGCAGATTTTTGAAATGCCATGTAATTTTATTTTATGTGAATACCCCTAATAAAATTTGTTCATTAACAAATTAGAATTCATTACAGTACGCAAAAAGTGGTAAAGCGATTTGTATGCAAAACTTCATGTTAAAAAAGAGGGTTTCGTTTTTTTTTTATTTTTTAAATTTATTTAACAAAAATATACAATTGTTTTTATTGTTTTCATTTTTTTAATATTTATTTTCATTATTATTACTGCTATTTTTGTTGCTGTTGCTGTTATTGTTGTTGTTATTGCTATTGTTATTTTTTTAACGTTATTTAATATTTTGAATACATACTTAGATGAAGATATTTTGTAGTTATTGTTAGGTTTCCTAAACTATGTTGGGGTTTTTGTAAGTTGACGTAAAAATATTGTTTTAATGGGTGCGCGTGAACTAAAATAGAAATTAAAATTAAATTTAACTAAAAGAGAAATAAATTTGTGTTAAATTATGTAATTTTAAAATGAATTAATTTTTTTATTTGTTTTATTTATTATTTTTAGTATCCCGAACTAAATCCCATGATTATGCGCAGATTTGGTGAACCCGGTGATGTAGAACGTGCCTTTGAATTAGTACACAAATCTCATGGTTTGGAACAAACTCGCTTTTTGGCCAAGAAACATTGTATTGAAGCGATACGATTGGCCCAGGAGATGACAGAGTCACCCTATCAAAAGGGTCTTCAGGTGGTAGCTGATTTAGTCATAAATCGCATGAAATAATAATTTTTCAAAGCGTTTAAATTTATTAAATAATAATAATAATTATTTTTTTAATATAAAATTAAAAAAAAAGAAAAAAAAAAATGTTTTTGGCCAAACAAAAATAATAACATTTACAAATTTATTAATAATAATTTATGAAACCCCCTTTTTTATATACCTACACACATACAAATACACCACACCCTTACATAAATGTAAAGCTTAGAAAAAAATCTGAAAAAAAAAAAATTAAAATTAAAATTTTAATAATTTAAAATTATAAATAAATAGAAAAAAAAAATTAACAGAAAAATAAATAAAAAACAACAACAAATGAATCTAGTTAATAAGTCTTGTTGACATTGTAAATAATTTATAAAAGAATAAAAAAACAAAAACAAACATATAAAATTATATATAAAATCTTAAAGAAAGAAAACTCTTTGCTAACAAACAAAATTATATACAATAAATTCTTACAGATATTGTACATAAATACTACAAAGAAATTTAAAACAAATTTTATATGTACATTATATACAAAGAAAGAAAGAAACAAAAACAAAAACATATTTAAATAATAATATATACACAAAATGAACAAACATTTACAAATAAAAACAACTTTCTTTTTGTAAAAAAAAAAAAAATTTACAAAAATATTTTTAAAAATGTAGTCAATTTTTTAAACAGTTTTAAACCCCCGAATTAATAACTCACCCTCTTCAACTTATTACAAAAAAGAACAAACTCTTGTTCATTTTTTTCTTTTGTGTTCTTTTTTTTTATAAGAAAAATATAAAAATAAAAAAAAAAATATTATTGATTGTTGTTATAAATATTAAATAAAAAATAATAATATTCTTATTATTATATATAAATTAAATATAAAGATTTTGTTAAAGTTGTATGCATTGAACGTACGTAATTTTATAGTCAATATTTCTAATATTTTCCTTTTAAACAATATTGTACAATTATTTTTGCAATTTATTTTGTTTTTCTGGAAAAAAAAAGAAATTTTAAGTAAATTATACTTTTTATTATTTTTTATTTGAAGATAAAAAAAATCTAATTTTAATTAAGCAAATTAAGACAAATCTATTGAAATTCTTTATTATTATTTTTTGTAAATCTTGCAAAATGCTGAAAAAGTTGTATAATTAAAATAATTGATTTGATATTTTAATAAAGTAATAAAAAAATAAAAATAAAACAAATTATATATAAAAAGTACAAAAAATAATTGAAACATTTTTTTATTTAATACAAGTAGATGATAAAGTTTGAGAAAATCAAAATTATATAATTAATATAAATCTGGTTATATAGATAATTCATCATGCAGCAATATAATCTGCAGTTATACTTATATTTTTTTGATGTACTTAGTAGTTTTTGTTAAGTAAATTTTTATATATGTGATTTTATCGTATTGTCGTTAAAGAGAAGAGAATGTTCAACTCAATCCCATTGTGCAACGTTTATCAGATAGAAAAACTCATGATTGGACTGATAGACAACAAGATGGATATGGTTTCTGTTCTCATGACAATTATTATACTAAAGTGTTCCGATGAAACTTTTTATTTAAGAAACCCCACATGAGATGTGAATTAATGAATAAGATAAAATGTGAAACAAATATTTGACATAGATCATCATATTCTTATCATAGATTAAAAATCCTAAATCTAAAATATTTTGGGGTATAGATACTTATTTTGAAACAAAATTAAAAATTTAGTTTAAAAACCTTTTGAAGTTCTTTTTCAACACTTAGTACTTTCTGCCAATGATAATAAAATGTTAAGGTTTTCACAACTTTATTTTTTATTTTTTGTTGAGTTTAATTTAAACAAAAATTTTCCAAAAAATGGTAAAGTACTTTTCTATCCAAAATGTGCTTTTAATATTGATTGTAACTTTTTTTAATAAAACAATATTAACGTAGATTTATATTTAATATTATTAAACAATATAAACAACCATAAATAAAAACAAACAATATTTTTAACATATTTTAAACATGAGTTTGTTTGTTTTCATTTATATCCATATCCTACCAATATTAAACGTATTTATGAGAATTTTGTTTGTATTTCAAATATGGGCCAAATAAATATTCAACATTAAAGAAAAAAGTTATGCAAGGACTCGCCCACATTTTTATGCTACAACATTTTATAAATTGTCGTAGTCATGTACATATTTTATGTTCATTTTAGTTTTTGTTATTGTTGGTTGTTGTTATGATTGGCAGAACTAAGCACAAATGAAGTAAATTTATTTTGTTTTCATAAATTGTCATGTTTACCAAACATCAAAATAAAATTAATATTTATACGGTATCAGGTTCAAATAAAACTTTTTTTATTCGATTATAGAAAAAAAATAAAAGAAAGATTTAATAAATGTTTGTTGAGGTACTACTAATATAAAACTATGTTACGAATTATTAAACCTTTTTTTGTAAACTGTTAATAAAGAAAGATTTAAATTTTCCCAAAGCAGGAAATAATTTTCCAATTTTTATCAAAAAAAAAATAAAAAAAAAAAATGATTTATTATTTTATATAATTACGATTTTTGTGATGATAAAAATTACAATTTTCTAAAATTTCTTAAAAAAAAAAATAATAATAATATATCGACTCATTTTTATTTGAATAAAATTTGCTTAATGAAAAATAAATTTCAATTAAATTATTAATCAAAATATTAAAAATGTACTTCAATTACAAAATTGCTTATATTAATTAATATATTTTTTTTAATTTTTCTCCAATCATCATAATGATAACATTGGTAACTAGAATAATTGATTTTACTATTACTGCTGTTTCTTAAAAAGATTTAATAAACTGAAATTTGATTATTGGAATTTGTTTTAAATTTATTTGATTTCAATCAACACAGTTGTTTAATTTTGCATTTGCAATTTAATAAATATATTCAAATAAAACTGAAATTATAATAAAATATAAGTAAGATTTTATTTCTCATTTAAATTTGTAATTAATTCAATTATCCTCTGAATTGATTTAATTAATTTTTTTATTGGACGTTTTTTCTGTTTTTCATTTTTTACAGTTTTCTGTAATTAATATAATCAATTTGGTATGAGGTGCAAGTTTAAACAAATTTTTAATTGAATTAATCATTTACTAACATATTTGATGATTAATTATATTTTTGGTATTTTTTGTATAGAAACATTTTCGAATAATTAGGAAATTAATTATGTTAATAAATAATATAATTAAAATTCAATCTAAAGTTATTTAATAAATTTATTAAGAGATAATTTTAAATATTTTGTTGGTGTAAATAAAATACTCAAAATAGAAGTGTGATAAAAAAGATAATAGTCACCAATTAATAAATATATTAGAAAATAATTCATTTAATTAAAAACTTCATTAAATTTGCACCTCTCACCAAAATGAAATAATATTCATCATTTACAAAACCAAAAATATTTAAAATTCTGTTTAATAAATTTAATTGAAAATTTATTCCTTTTTATAGTAAAAAGTATGGAAAATTATTTGTCTGATTTGCGGACCATTTTATATTTCCATATATAATATTTTTTCACCAGTTTAAAACATAAAATTTATTTAATTTTAAACCTAAAGCCCTTACCTGTATCCCATAATATCTATGTCAAATATTTGCTTAAATACACACAAAAACACACACACATACACTCTCAGTTTTAAATTTATTTATGCTGCCAATCAAAGTTTCAACTTGATATTGATGTTTTGTTTTAAACATAAGTATAGTGTGTACTTTTGGATTTGGTTGGATTTGTTGTTTTATAGTTTTTCTGTAATAGGGTCAGTATTATGGTTAGAAAAAAGTTCTAATAAATGTGCAAAAGTATTAAACTTTCCCCAGTTTTGCTTTTTTTGAAAGCAACCAAAAATAAAAAACAAATTTATTCCTAAATGTACAAGTGTTTGTTTAAATTTGTTATATAAAATGTGTATGTTTATGAATAATAATTTTTATCTACAAGGACATTGCATGCCTGCATATTCTTCTATATAGTTAAGGAATTTTTGTCGAAAAATATACCAAAGAGAGAAAAAAAAAAAAAAACGTTAAATGTTATAATCTGTTGTCTATTGTGTTTTTTGTTGAATTTTGCCACAACCATTGTAGAAACAACTAAAACTACACGTGCTTTATATAAAAGGATTTATAACAAGCAACTATTTACTGCTATTTTGCTACTTCGTTCCCTCTATAGAATTGCAACAACAAGAACTATTTGCTTCCTTCTAAGAATAAAGCGCGCGCATTATACAAGTTTTTTTTTTGTGAATTACCAGTTACCAACTGGTACCTTGACGCTGCTGCCTTTAAACGGTTTTATGTCTACTTTGAGGGAAACAAATAAAATAACAAAAACAAAAAAAGAAACAAAACAAAATCCTGCTGTTTTATTTTGTTGGAATTTTGAGTTTTTTGTTGGTAGGAGCTAAGAGCACGAGACTTTAGTTTGAAACTATTACTTGAACGCACCACTTCCATTTCCGGTTAAATTATCCTTGACAAAGACTATTATTACAAATACAACAACAATAGACAAAAATTAAAGAAATTTTTCATTGCTACTAACTATTGAAGTTATTGTTATTGTTGTTGTTGTTGATGGTGTTGGTGGTAGAAGAAAAAGAATTAAAGTTCATTTTTAAATGGTGTTTCGCTTCTTTGATTTTCTTTATTAGTAACTTAAGACTATAAAGCGGGAAAACCCAAAAATAAAATCAAAAATAATAAAAACAACAGCAACAAAAAGTGTAATGTAAAGCTTTTGTCACAGACACAATGACGACAAGTGATGAAGCGGGTACATTTTGCCACGACCACATCCAACATCCTTTGATGTGGTGCGATGAGAAAAGACGTCTAGTGGAGCGTAGAAATGCCGAAGAAAGTTTAAGAATGTGGAGGCGTAGAAAGGCCGAAGAAATGGCACGTAAAGAAAAAGATAAACAGGAAGTAAGTATTATTTTAGTTTTATAATAAAAATTAAATTACGATTTTATTTTAAATTCCATTATAGAGTTAAAACAGTTTATGACTACAAAAATATTTTTAAAAGATAATTTTAGTTTAGAAGTGTTAATAAAAGGATTATTAGTTAATACATAAAATATTTTTGTATGGTGAATTTTAAATTCTAATTTCATTAATGATATAGAAATATGCGAAAAATATTCTGTTGAGTAAAATTTTTATCTTCATATTATTTTTCTATTAAGACAATAACAGACTGAAAAGTTTGAAAATCATTATTATTTTTTTGTTTAATTAAGATAATGTGGAATAGATTCAATAAAATTTTGTATCGACTGACATCCTTATTTTGTAAGTGTTCTAATAAAATTTATTTAATTATAATTTTTTATAGTTTTATATTTTTTAGATTGTTTTGTTATCTATAAATTGGTGATAACCTAAAAATGTACCTAAAATCACTATAATCACCATAAAAAATTCAATTTATATAAACAATTCGAAAATAATATGTTTATGATCTCTCCGACACATGTTTTTTACTTTATAATATTTTCTATTTTATTTTTTCTTTAAAGAAAATAACTTTTTTCATAAAATTGTAATATTTTTTATAATTCACAGAAAAAAAATATTACGATATATTTTTCAATAAACACATTTATTTAATTTTGCATTAAATTTAATAAAGAAATTAAAATAAAACTAAAACTAGAACTAAATTTAAGTAAGATTTTATTTTCATTTAAATTTTTAATTCACTTAATTAATTTAATTAATTTTTTAATTGGAAATTTGTTTTCTATTTTTCATTTTTTAAAGTTTTTAGTAATTGATATAATCATATTGCTGAGAGGTACAATTTTAAATAAATTTTTAATTGAATGAATTATTTACTAGCATATTAGATGATTGATTTTATTTTTAGTTTTATTCTGTGTGTTTTTTTTTCAAATTTTATCAAATTTTAACAATTAATTTCAGCTCATTATATCTACTTAATAATAAAATTAATTATTTTAGTTATTAAAAATGCGATTGGAGCAAAATCGAACAAAAATTAATTAACATAAGCAATTTCGTAATTGAAGTTTATTTTTTACTTTATTCTGTGAATAATATTTTTTAAAAAATATTATAAATATTTGAAACTTTTTATAAATTTTGTAAACATTAGGCAAACAGACACATCAGACACTAGAAAAGTTTTTTTTATATTTTTATTTTCGATCAAATTTATTAATTAATTTTTGTTATTAAATATCTTACTTCAGAATATGAATTAATTATAGATATTTGAAATGTATTTAATTCTTTCTGTAGCTATTAATTCCTTATAGAATATAGAATAGAATATAGGAACATTTTCAATTAAATGATGAATCAGAATTTAAAAAATGGGTTTAAATTAAAATTAAATTAAATTAAAAATAATTAAATAAATTACTCAAAGATTTTAATAGAATTTAATTTCAATTACAAATAATGCATATTCAATTATTTTATTAATTGAAATTCAATTTATTGCTAATAATGGTATATTCAATTAATCAAATTATCGTATTTAATTATTTTTCTTATTGTATAAATTAATAATAATAAAAATAAAAATAATAATAATAAAAATAATAATATAGTAATAATGATCATAATAATAATATTTGATTGATTTATTAATAGATACAATAAAAAAATTATTGAAAGTTAAAAATTTTTTTATTTTCTCTTTTTAGCAAAAATATTAGAAGATTTAAATTTTGATAAATTGAATAATTAGTACAAATATTTAAAATTTTATTTAATTAAATTTAATGATCACCAAGAAGAGATTATTTGAAATTGTATTGTGTTGATGAGTTTACGCTCTTTAATAAAAATATGTTAGTTTAAATTAATTAGTTTAAGTTAATATAAACTAAACAGTTAACTCAAGTTGTTAGATATAGCAGAATATATCATTTTCCTATCCAAGAAGTGTTACCGTTCGAAAAGACGTATGCTGCAGTGATAAATTTTGACCTATTTTTATACCCTACATCACCAAAGGTGGTTGGGGTATTATGTGTTTGAGCAAATATTGTAACGCAGAGAAAAAATTTTCCTACACCCACCTTAAAGTATACCGT
>MINK01173180.1:0-12249 GCA_001735545.1 Phormia regina
AAAATACAGAAAAAAATTAAGTGCGTTTATAGGAATATGCACCAGTGTATATACATATAAAAAAATCTTCAATGAGGTCCTATTAAACAATTATTTAACAAAATTCATGTAAATTCTCAAATTTAATTGGATCTTATAGTTGATAAATTTTAGTTCAAAGAATTCTTATCAGGGACAAGAAGTAATAATTATTCTTTAAATTTCCACAAAAAAACTTGATACAAGGACCAAATCTGATACAAGTCTTAAATAATGAAAGTGCCTGCAATGTTTTGGTCCTAAACTTGTCACTCATATGCACTATATGTAAAATATTGTCTTCATTTCCCCTCTTTTAAACTATATAACACCCATTATTCGATTGTATTTGGGAAATTTTTGAAACGTTTTTAATTATCTAAGCCCTTTAATAGTTGAAAATCAATTTCTTATATTGATTATGTCACAATAATATTAATATTATTAAAAAGTAAGGTGAATCATTTATCATATATGTATTATAGTTGTTGAAATGAAAAATTGTTCATCTCAAAAAGATGTAGTTTCTAGAAAAATATTCAAAAACATAAAATTGTTTGTACTACTCAGTACCTACTTTCTAACATTATGCTCGGCACCTGAGTGATTTCATATGGAAACGGACAAAAAACAGACATTTTCGGATTTTATATCTCCGATTTCAGTGAAAATTGGCTACAGATACACAGAAAAAATATTTCAAATTATGTTTTTTATAAAATTAATAACTATATTTGTACTGGTGTTTAATTATATTATTTATTATAATTAATGTTCTAATTGGTATAAATTTATATTTTAAATAAATTGACAGCTCATATAAAAAATATAAAGAAAAATTTAAAAAATGTTCTACAAAAATGTAGAAATAAAATAAATTTTTCTTTGTCATTATGTCTTTTTAAGAAAGAATCAGTAATAATAAAATCAATTATTGTAGTTATTAATATTATCGTTTTGATGATTTGAGCAAAATCAATTAAAAATTAATTATTATTACAAATTTCGAAATTTAAGTCGATTTTTATTTTTTTCGGTGTATTGAGTATTGTAAATCATATTTTTTTTTTTTTTAAACAAAGGTTGTATCAAAATCAACACTGGCTTTTCATATCAGGTTCTTCTGTTTACCCTCAATGGTCAAAAACCTACCAAAACGACATTCATACGATAAATCGTAACCGCGGAGTTGAATTATTTCCTACGAATGTTGGTCAGTGCTGTCGGTTTCATTTTCCGATTTCTAGCAGCCATACGAAATTCATATCTAATGTCATGACACAATATTTCTATTTACCTTTAAATTAAAAAAAAAATTAAAAGTATAATCATTTAATAACAGTTTTACTAATAAATTTGAATTAGACTAATAAAAGTCTAAAATAATATATTTTGTTTAAAAACTCAACCAATTTGCCATTGAACTTTTAACAAATAGAAATGTTTATTTTCTTATTAATACAAGTCTCTCTTGCTGACACTTTTCTTTAAGAAAACATTTCCATTAGTAGGACGTTAAAATGGGTCCTTTGAAAATAAAACAGTAGATTTTGAAAAAATCATAAAACAAAGTAAAAAAACAAACAAAATTAAAAATTTCATACAAAAAAAAAATGTCTGCAAAAAATATTAACAATCAATTTAAAAAAAAACAGCAACAGACAGATAACACTTATAAACGTATCGTCAGCTAATATGCAAAGAAACGTAAATAACATATTAATTATTTCTTTGCAACAGTAGTACAAATCATAATATAAGTAAAAACTTCTTGTCTCTAATGATGCACTGGGTATATAATTGACTCCTTTTGGTTAGCTAACTCAACTGTCAGTCTTCTTGTAGTCCCTCAATTGTTAATTATAGCCTCTTACATTTTAGATAACCATAACTCATACTACCATCTAAATCCATACAGTTTTTTTTTCAAAGTCCCTGAGAAGAAGAAGAATTATGAAAAAAATAAGAACAAAAGCAACAAAAATGCAAAACCAGTTGCAGGTAGTTTTGTTTATAATAAATGTTTAAGTTTTTTAAACTCTTCTTTAAGTGGTTGTGTTGTTATTGTTGTTGTTGTTTCTTTATTTTATTTATTTTCGTCTTCTTAAGCTGATTTTCTTTAGTTTTAAAACCCTGAACCGCAAACATTTGAGGTTTTTTGTATAAAATAAAAAAAAAAAGTAAAGATCGAAATGAATAAAGTGTAATATAGAACTGCAGCAGAAGCTATCAATGAGTGTACACAGGAGTGTTAAGAGAAGAGATTAAAAATAAAAACATATTGGTACACTTAAGAAGTACGCATTGTGAATAGTAGTGTAAAATATTCTTGCGGTATAGTTTTATGTTTTATTTCATTATTTTATTAGTGCAACATAAAATAGAATTTTACTACTTATATTTTCTTTTGTCTATTAGTGGTACTTTTTTATAGTGAGTTTGGGAACCAATAACTGCTATGTTTGACCAAGAATTGCAAGAATTATTCGGCAGCCTTTCGTCTTTCTTAGTACGAATTTCTAGTGAAGTTTAAATTCTTAAAATCGCTGGAGTGGACAACGCATTTAAGAATTAAGCTCGATTATATATTAAAAATTTTTACTAAACTAAGATTATGTATCGATAACTCTAGTTTGTTATCTTTGGATTTTAGTTGCACATTTTCCTCTATAGTGCGGAACACCAAAGCAATGCAGTTTTATTCACAATTTTTAAAGTCGTTTTATTCTCGCCTTGTTTTCATCCACATCTCTATCTCTTTGCACAAAAAAAAAAAAAAATACAGGTATATAACAATAATATGGTTGTTAGACAATTAAAATAGGGTTAAGATGCACCATATTATGGTTTTACCAAGGATTATCATTATATTGCGTTATGAATTTAAAAAATTTTCAAATTCTCAATTACATATCTAAAATATTTAATTTAATTTCAATCGTTTTAAAAATAAAATATATTCAACGCTATATTATTGTGGTGAAAATAACATTATTGCGACAAACATAATACGTAATGTTTACATATTATTATAATATTACATATTGTAAAGCAAGTTATGCTTATACTCCTTATTCGAGTACTGTCACTTAACTACTTCTCTGCTAAAATTAATTATATTTTGGTAATTTCAGTTATAGTGAACGGTCTGCTGCATGTTTTTATTTGTATATCGATCGTCAATGCTTGGATAACAGTTTATCCAAATTTATGCATCAACATCAATTTGAGATCCGTGATATAGATCACACATTTATTAACAACGATAAAACTACAATTCTAGCGACAAATTTCAAATTGTCAAATAATTTTACCGATAAAATATTTTAATTTTTTTTTTTGATATCTTTTTTTATACATTTTCGATAAATAAATTTATCTAGTTAACTTATTCTGGTTTCTTCAACATATTTATATAGTGCACAAAAATTTAGATGAGTCTTGAAAAAAAAAAAGTTTAGAACAAAAGTCCAACAACAAAAAAAAACAACTTTAAATGTTTATCACGTTCAATACAAAGTATATGTTTTTCAAAGCCAATTTTTTATATTATTTTTTGTTTCTCGTCTTTTAAGGTTCATTGCATTTTTAGTGCACAGAATACGTTTGAGTGTTTTCATTCGTTTTGTTTTGGGGGGCTTAATATATATATTTTTTTTAGTATTTTTTTTTTTTTTGATGGTGCTGATTTGCTTGGCGTTGTTTATATCTTTGCAATGTTTAAAACTCAGAGTGTCTTTGATTTGTGTAGCTGTTTTTTTTTTTTTTTTTGTTTTTTTTAGCCTTTAGGTTTACAATACTTTAAGCATATTTTTGTTGTTGTTATTAGTTTTTGTTAGTGTTATCTTTTACAGCTTTATAGCGCAATGTTGCCTTTTAGCTTCTTGTTTGGTAGGGTCTTTAACACTTACTTTAGTCAATTGTATATAGAGTGGCCAGACAAAATTTATATTATAATAATCATTTTATGGAATTTTTATTATTTTAAAATATTCAAAAATATTTTGTGATTTAAATTTTAATTCAAAATCTTATTCACAAAAAATAGGGTGTACAATTTATCAAAGATAAAAACATTCCAATTACATTTTTAATTGTTTCAATTATTTAATTAATGAAACTTTAAAATATTTTTTACTGAAAGTCCTTGTTTAAGCTACAACTTCTTCAGCATACGAATTCATTAACAAATTTCCTTCTTTGCCAAAAAACGATGTTCCTATTCTATACTGAGGCTTTATTAACTCGTAAACTAGTTTTAAAAACATATCTTTGCCATTTTGAACTAATATTGCAGAAACTCAATTGCAAAATTCTCAAAAGGATTTCTGTTCATTTGATATCTGTATATTATACATATATGGCAGTTATCAGTCCTGCAAATGTTGAATTTGATCCAAAATGTACAAAAAAAAAAAAGCGTCAAATACGGAGGTAATGCTATGGGGATGTTTTTCGGTCTCTGGAGTTCTCTAATAATTTGGATTCAGGGAATACTGAATGCAGCTGACTACATATATATAGATTCTCCAAAATAAAATGCTTCCATTTGCTGAGGATTAAATGCCACTAAAATGGGAATTAATGCAGGATAATGATCCCAAGCATTCCGCTAGAAGCGTCAAAACGTGGTTTCACCAGAATGAGGTGCCTGTAATGAAGTGGCCGTCCCAATCACCGGATTTGAACCCCATTGAGCATCTTTGGAGATCCTCAAAAATAAAATTGGTAGCATTAAATCAAAAAATAAACAAGAGTTGTGCGAAAGAAAAATCCAAGAAACCTGGTACTCAATTCCGCCTATGAATCGACGTTGTCAGGAGGTTACAAAAAAAAAACAAAAATATACTAATTATGTCAATTATAGTTAATTTTATGCTGAACACACGATTTGCTTTAGGGAAATATGTTTTGCAAAAGTCACCCGTTTTCTATTATCAACGACGTTTGCTTAAAATTTATAATTTATGACTCTTATATCTATATATCCAATATTTCTTGAAATTTCAATTTTTTATATAAAAATACAAAAACAAAAAGTGCAATTTTTGCATAAATATCAAAAAGACTAAAAAATTTTTATATTAAATTTATTTTTAATGCTCCTCCGATAAAAATATGAAAAGGTGAATTTGCCTCGCGAACAATTTAATCACTTTTTTTCCAAATTTTGAGACTATCTACTATGTAGACTACTTCGGGCACATCAAAAAGATATAGCACAAAACACGTACAATTACAACAGGTATCAATCCCTATTCCAAATTTTGTATACATATACATATATGTATATGAAAAATTTTGATTTTAAATTAAATTTTACATTATTTGTTGTTATTTTTATTTAACTTAGTTTTGATATTAATAATTTATAAAATTTAAAAAAAAAAAAAATAATTATTTTTTTACTTACCATACTACACCAAATGCTCCGTAACCGATGGGACGATCTGGTTGAACATCTTGTGGTACAGCTGGTGGCTGATAATATGGTGCAGCAGCCGCTAAAATAGCACCTTGTGGCGCACCGCCTGCAGCTCCACCTTGTACGAGTGACATCGAAACGCTCATTGATGTTTAACGACAACAATAAAGAAATTTCCTTTGGCTGCAACAATTGCTATTAAATGCAATTGATGATTCTTGCTGTTGTTGATGATGGTGATGATGATATTGTTGTCGTTAAAGCAACACCACCACCGATTTTTTGTATTTTTATCTTATCAATAATACCAAATCAATTTTTAATAATTTTATTTATTTATTTATTATTTTTTTAATTACAACACGTTTATTTGCAATTTATATTTAAATGTTGCATGTATTTAATATTCCAAACACTTAACTCAATACTTCAAATATATTTTAGAATTTGTTTTTATTTAATTTCGAAGAATTCTTTTAGTAAATTTTGAGTTATTAGTTTCCCAAATAAATTTTTAAAAGAAATTGTTTAAAATGTTTCCATTAACTGTGGTACATTTTATTTGTATTATTATTTTTTTAGTATAAGCCAATTAGGTAGTAAATGCTGCAAAAAAAAAAAAGAAATGAAAAATTTTTAATTAAAAACGTTAATTAAGAAAAAAATAATAATTTTCAATAGACCTAAATTAAATATCAGAGAAATATAGCTTATATTTCAAATCTAAGAAATATGACTTTAAATAGTTTGAAATTTTTAATGAGCATTAAGGATGGATTTTTTTTAAAGAATTGTTTATGAAGATTGGCGCTTAACAGTAATACCGTACGTGAAATAATTATTTTGGACAATAAATATTTTTATATAAAAAAACAATGTTTATTCAAATTTATTTCGTTTATTTTTGAAATTAAGAAATAACAATAACAAAAAATATATTAATACTTTAAAAAGAAATAGATTACACGGCGCTGCAATGATTCTTTAATAATAAATTTTTATTTTTTTATTATTTTAAAAAGTAAAAATTTATGAAAATTAGTACAAAATATTTTACTATTTTGAAAATTTATGCTTTTTCTCAAAATTGGGAACTTTTTTTGGAAATTTTTTTAAATTTATAGTTTTTTAATTTTTACTTTAAAAAAATAGTACGTTTTGAAAATTGGTACTTTTTAGAAAATTTTACTTTACTTTTTGAAAAGTTATTCTCTTTGATGTGACAAAAAAAATCTTATTTCTATACTTTTGGGGGAAAATAACAAATAATAATAATAATATTAGAGCTTTTTTTTAATAATACTTTCTTATAAATTGTAGATACCTTTGTAAAAATGACTAAGGTATCTTGAATATTTAAATAAATTTCTATAAATCATTTTTTTTTTTAATTAAAAAAAAAAAAAAAAAAAAAAAAAAAAAAAAAAACTTAACCAAAAGTCACAAAAATATATCAATAATCCTAAAAAGTACATAAAGTCCATTTTTATCAAACAACAAAAACAACTTCGAAAATAGAGAAAGAGACAAAAATACAAAATCTTTTAGAGAAATTTTGCCGATTTAATGACACCAAGAGAAAGGGGTAGTAAATTACAACAATTATAAGCAAGCTAAATAAAAATTACACCAACAATTGTATTGCAAAAAAATACTCAAATACACTTTGCTTATACTTGCAGACAGACGGACAGATAGACAAACAAAACTTAATTATAATTTGTTATAATTTATTTGAAAAAAATCAAACTTACCTTTTGCTTTATTAATTATATTTTATTTTATATTTTAAACAATAAATATTTGTTATTATTGTAATTGCAATAAATTTAAAACACTTGATTTATAAGTAGCAAAGAAAGAACTAAATAAAAAGAAATAAAAAAACATAAAAACCATCAAGGTAAACAAACTTTTTTTTTCTTTATTTTGCTTTAAGTTTTGTTATTAATATTAATTAAGAGATTTATGTATATTTTTTTTTCAATATTATTTACTCTATTTTGGTTTATATTTATTAAAGGCTTTATCAAATATTTTTTTAATTATTAATTTATTAAAATGTGTAATGTATTGTGTAAAGTAGTAAGACAAGGAAAAAAATGCCGGTTGGGGAAGTTCTTGCACATACACACTAACTCACTCACTCTCTATAAATTGTACACAAAGAACTCGTTAATGTTGTTTAGCAGCTGAGTGTAAAAGTTAAAATTTTGTTATTCATTAATTGAGTACTATTGTAACATTTTTTTGTTGTTATATGAGAGTAAAAGAGACAATCACACGCATTCTATGAGAGAAATTGAGCTAAATAAAACAATAAAAAATTTTAGACGCTTAGTAAAATACTACTTTTTTTCGTTCTCTCATCTTAGTTTTCTAGTTAAATTTTTTTCTTTATTATTTATTATTATTAGTTACAACACTTTTTTATCAATTTTACTTTTAATTTATATTTACAGAGATTTTATTTGTTGTTTTTTTACTTGCTTAATAATTTTTTTTTTGTTTTTAATACTGTAAAAACGTTCATAACAGTAAATATTTTTTTAGATTGATTTTATTATTTTTATATTTTTGCCAAAAAGAGTAGTAAGAATTTCTAATTTTTGTATTCAATTTTTTGCTTTTTTCTTATAATAATTCTCCAACAACAAAAATAAGCTCTTTTATAGCAGAGTAGAAAAAAGTAGCCTCAAAGTTTGTTTGTTAGAAGAAAAAACATAAATGAGAAGAAAACTTTTTAAAAAAATTTTATATACATATTAGAGGACACAAACACACAGATTTACACTTAATTTCTTTTATTATAATAAACGACTAATATTTTTATTTAAAATTATATTTTTTTTTTATTTTCTAAACAAAGACACTAATGCACACACACTTTTTCTTAACTTTTTTTCTTAAATATACAGATTTTTGTTATAAACTTTTTGTTGTTGTTGTAAACGCGTACTCCGTATATGTTTTAAAATGACGACGGCTGATTTGTTTATTATTTTTTAAATTTGTTTAACTAAAATTTAATGTGTTTTTATTAAACATTTTCTACAATAAATGTTGTAGACGTTTTTCTTGCTCTCTTTTTTTTCTTTTGTCGGTTTGATATTGAACTTCTTTTGTGTAATAGTTAAAACAAATTGAAAAACGACTTCTTGTTATATCAAACCAGCCATACGCTCGTCAATCACGTACGAAACTCAAACGCAAACTAAATTGAGTGAAATTAGTTAACAGGAAAAAACAGCATGTTTCTGCCATAGACCTGCGCCGAACGATTTTCACGACGACGACGGCGGTCCTAAAAATGGTCGTCGGCGACTCAGTATCGGCTATTAGCCGGCTAACAATTCTTTATTTCCTAATTTTCACATCGTCTTATAAAGCACATTACTTCACAAATGTGGGTCCAAGTCCCTTAAATATAACGGGAGACGAAAACCGTTTGTTCGAACATAATTTATAGGTATTTCTTAAAATATTTGTATCACAAAATTTTGTATTTATTGTATTGTCCATTTAAAGCGATTTTTAGGTTAAAAGGTTCTAAACCCATGACTCTTTCCGGTCCAAAAATACCTCTTAAACCCAACAAATTTCACATTTTCCAAAAATATATAAATTCCCAAAAAAACTTATTTTGTTTAAAAGTCCTGAAATGTTTATAATAACTATTTTATATCTAAAAAACACTAATTTTCCACAAAAAAATATAAATCCAAAAAAAAAAAATCACATTTTCCAAAAATGTACCAGTTCTAAATATATCAATAAGCTGATTTTGTTCTTAAAATTACTAAATTTTTCAATAGGTACCAGTTTTCATAATATCGCCCAAAAAAGTGAATTTGTTCAATTAAAAAAAATAGTACTAAATTAAAAAAAGGAATGTATAACTTTGGATCTGATTCAGCACAACAATAAAATTGTTTAAAAATTTATATGAAAAGTACTGAACAAATATTTTGGAAAATGAGCAGTTTTCATACAAAATTTTATTTTCAAGCAATTTTATTGTGTGCTGAATCGGGCTCAAAACTTTAATAATGGTACTATTCAAAAAAATGTAAATACAAAAACATAAATGTACAATTTCCACAATTCTTATTTCAAAGCGATGTACACATCCAAAAGCCTACTATCTTTTTAATATTTATTTTATTTTTCATTGTATGTATATATTTTTTTATACTTTACAAATTAGAAAAAAGTATATTTTTAAAATAAATGTGTTTTTGAATTTATAATTTTTTTTTAAATCCATTTGATTTTAACACAAAATAATTAAACAATAATTTTACAATAAATTTTAAAAAATGGAAAACACAATAAAAAAATTGTTTTATGATATTGAAATAAAAGGAATACAGAGAGTTTGTGGTGGATTATTAACTACAGAATATTAAAAACACCTACGATTTTTTCATTATTTTTCAAAGGCCAATGAATTATTGTTGTTGTGTGGAATTACCATTCCAAGTCGCATTTTCATCATCGGAATCTTTACGATTATCTGATAAACGATGAATATTAGAACCTCCTAAATAACGACGATAAGCACCACCTTGACCTGATGAACCAGGTGAAGAATCATCTGGATTTCTAGTGCCAGTAGTGTTGCCAGAACCACCACCACTTATGAAGCGATCTAAATTACGACGTTTAGAGCTAAAAGAATAAAATTACATATTATAACTCGTATTATATATTTATATTACTCAAAAAAAAAAAAAAAAAAATTATATTTACACATCATTTTCATCTTCGTTTGCTCTCTTTTGGGCTCCAGTTTGTGCATTACCCCCACTAGCGCCACCATTAGTATTTTCCTTGCCCTTTCCGGTCAACCAATTCTTGGCCGACGTAAATATCGAAAATATAGGATTCAAAATCGTCATTAACAAAATGGTTAACATATTCAACAAACCACCATTGCGTGAGATAATGGCAGTGGGTCCTGTAGCTTCTTTTCCAATTATTAAAATAACAGCACTGGGGAATAGTTCTAGTTCAAGAAGTGTCTTAGTGTTGTGTTCATTAGTCAATTCACGTTTAGGATAAGTAGTAGCTAAAGTAAACTCCTTTATACCAGTGCCGGGTAAAAGTTCGCGAATCACATAATCACGTATTTCCGATAATGTTGTAGAACATTTAAAATTTTGACTATTGCTAACTCCACTACCCAAACGGAATTGTAAACGTGATTCATCAGTAGAATTAGCATTAGTGTTAGGGGATTTAGTTGTGTTAGCACCTTGATTTGATGTTGTTGCTTTTGTGTCAGGAGCAAATTTGTGAGCTCTTTCTGCCTTGTCGGCGGCAATTTGTGCTCTAATACGTTCCCGAGCAGCTTGCTCTTCTAAACGTTCACGTTTGATATTTTCCTTAAGCTCTTTTAACTCTTGATCCTTTTGCCAGGCTCTTAAGTTTTGTATTTCTTTACCCTCCTTACGGCGACGTAATTCACGTTCTTTTTCTAAACGTTTTTCCTCTTCTATGCGTTCACGCCGTTTCTGTTCCAAGTACTTGCGTGTTTCTGCCAATTTATCTTCATCTTCTTGTTGAGTTTGTGTTTCTTCTTTGCTCGGTTCTTCTCCTTTCTTTTCTTCTCCCTTTGAAGCTTCTTTTTGTTTTTTAAAACAAACACCATCTTTGCACACAATTTCTTCCTCAGATTCTTTATTAACCACTTTCGTTTCTTCCTTTTTAATATCCTCTGTTTTCACTTCCTCCTTTTTTACTTGCTCTCCCTTACTAGTAGAAGCTTTCGTTTCCTCCCTTATAAAATCATTTATTGCTGCTGCTGTCGTGGAGCTTGCTGCACTTACTTTACAAGCCAATTGCAATACTTTAGATATTTTACCTTCCAATTCCTCCACACTAGCCAACACACCCGTTGCTATATCCAATGGTGTACCGGCTTTGCCAATAAAGAATATCGAGGGAACAGGTACAATTTGAAAAATACTAGCAAATTGCATATACGCCTCACTTTCGCCTTGAATTTTTATGGCCACAAAATCATTAGATTCCAATTTTTCTCGTATGCGCGTGTCATTAATAAAGTTAGTAAGTTTAGTGGTGGCCTCATCTTTGCCTTTAAAATGACAGAAATTGTTTATAAATTATTTAAAATGTGTATATAATAAATGACGTGTTCGCTATTCACCGAGTGACCCACACATAAAGATTTTTTCTTGTTTTTTTTTTTTATTTTTCTACAACTCACCTTCTACATAAACAACAAATATTGCATTTTTAGTTTTAGATAGAGCCACGGCCTCAGCAATATTTCCCTTGTACCAATTCATCGTTTAACACTTGCTATTTCTTATCTTTAATAACTTAATGGGTAAGTAAATTATTATTTCTTCTTTTTTTTCAGTAAAACTAATAATTTTTCCAATTTTAATGTTTTTAATGAAATGACAGCTGTTTGCAGAAACCTGCGCTGACCAATTTTAACGGCAGCGGCAGCTTTTGTAAAAATTGTCATCGGCGACTCAATATCGGCTTTTAGCCAGCTAAGAAGTGTACATAATTTGCGGTCTACACTATCCCTTTTCTTTTTCGCATATTGAACAATAAATTGTTCATGTTTTGTTCGTTCAATTGTTTGAGCATCAAAATTAATTTTTCGTGCGGAGTTAGAAGTGCTGAATTGTAGTTTGGTAGTGTAAAACTATTGCACACAATGTCAAAATGATATGAACAGAAATTGAGAGAATAACGTACCGTCTATACTAGCCTTTTTCTTGTTCGCACATGAACAAAACGTCGGCAGAGAAATACGCACAATTTTT
>MINK01173180.1:12278-23370 GCA_001735545.1 Phormia regina
TTCTTCCGCATACAAAATGACGTTTGATGGCAGACATGGTTGCTCGAACAATTGTGCGAACATGTTGGGTCCACACTATCGAAATGCATGTGCGTAAAAATGTTGTTCATTGCTCGAAGCGTGTGTGGACGGCGCGTAAAGGAGAGGAAGAGTAAAAACTCACGAACAAATTTACATAGGAATGCAAAAACAATTTGACAGTACCGAATGTTATATCAATGAAAAAATCGTAAAACAGCTGTTCTTATGAGTATACTTTCTAATCAAGGTAGATTAAGAACGTAACGACCATAGTATAATTAGAAAGTATACTCGTAAGAACAGCTGTTTTACAATTTTTTCATTGATACACCTTGCCTTACTGTCAAATTGTTTTTGTATTCCCATGTAAAATTTTTTCGTGAGTATTTTAGTCTTCCTCTCTTTTATTCTCTCATTTTCTGTTCATAGCATTTGACATTGTGCGCGGTAGTTTTACACTAACAAAATACAAGGAATTGTTGTTTTTGTAGATGTGCGAGTACTTTGTTATTATGCTATGGTAACGACCAAAAAGCAACTGAGATTTTTTTATTTTTGAAATCAATATGGCGGCCTGAGTTTTGTAATTTGAATTGTCAAATTTTTGTTTATGCTTACATTTGTTTGCTTTCTTTTCTGTTATTGCGTCTTTCTGCTCCCTTTTGTTATATGGATGAATTTTAAAGAAATGTGGTATTTTTCATATATTAAATAGCCTCATAATGCTACGAGTTTTTTATTTTTCCACACTTTTTTAAACATTTAATTAAATTTTTTGTGTGCAAACAACTACAAAATGACGTTTGATATCAAAACAAAGTTATCTTCGCTTGAGCTCTAACAATTATATCATAACGCTGCAATAATATAAATAAATTTAGTCATCACATGATAAATTCTTATTATGACTTTTTTATGATAGAAAAATCTCTCGTGTACACTCGATTTTGAGCCCCCGCCGATAATTTTTAAAACTGCCACCACCGCCGTTAAAAACGTTCGGCGCAGGTCTCTGCTAATTAGAGCTATTTTTTGTTTTATCTGTTTTGGTATAAATTGCAATTTATGAATATCGTTTTACAATAATTTTATGGCAAATTGAAAAACAGCAAGTATTAATTTATTCATAATAATAAATAATTCATAAAAATAAAACAAAACTTTATGTTTTATTAAAATTTTTAATATTTTATAAATTTTTAAGTTCTAGAAACATACAAAAGGCATAACCACAAGCCACATCGGTCGGGAAAATCGAATGAGGGAATTATCTAAAGTGCATAAAAAATTTACTGATTTAAATCATTACAACGAAAAGGGAATACCATAGCGCCAAAGAAAAATATTAGGGAACATAAAAGTAAACACAATATGGCCATATATTGTTGGGGCAGTACGGCCCATGGAGAATTGGGTTTAGGTGGTATTGAGGAGGAACAGGTATGATGAATTGCAATTTCTTTAAGTATTTGCTTTATCATATATATTTGCGTATGTAATTTATATATGAATATAGATTTTAATGCCTAGAAAAATGAACTGGACTCCCCCAGATTCATGTGTGATACAAGTAAGCTGTGGCCGCTGGCATACACTATTTCTGACATCAGATGGAAAGATATTTTCATGTGGTAGCAATGATAATGGCCAGCTGGGACATGAATTACCAACAAAAAGGCCACGTATGTCCCCATTTAGTATGTACTGATTACCATCATCAAAATAATGCTTATAAAAAATTCACTTATTAACAAAACAATATCATTTTTGAATACCCTTCACTAAAGAAACATTTCTTAAATACTTGTAATGAAATTATCTTATGTAGGTTGTTAATATTTTCACATACCTATATGTGCTTTAAAGTTTGTCATTCCGTATGTAAAATTTACAATAATTATCTCTAAATATGCATGCTGTATATAAGCAAATTTCAAGTAAAAAAAATATTTGGATTTTCCCAAAACATATTGTAAAGTTATTAAAAATTATTAGCATATTAGAATTACATGATTTAATAATAGTTTTTAAATAAATTTTAATAAAAATGGTTTTTGGTATTCAATATTTCTATTAAATCTTATAAACTTAAAAAGAATAAGAATATCTTCTACTTTGGGAGAAATTCTACAATGTCACATATTTTGCTTTTAGCAGTTATTTTATTGTTTATTTTCTGACATAATAAAAAACGCTAAAATCAATAAAATGTCAAAAATAAACAATTAGATAAAACAAAAAAAAAAATCGTAAAGAAAACTAAAAAAAAACTCTGAACAAACGAAAAATTTCCTGTTAAAGTGTTCAAAACGCAAACAAATCGTCAAAATGAAAAATAAAAGCTCCAATATAAAAAATTAAAAAAAAACGAAAAAGAAATAATCAAGAAAAAACCAAATGAAAAAAACGTCATAATGAAAACGTGAAAATTAGAATACAAAATCAAATAACGTAAAAACGGCATTTTATATAATGATCCAAATTCATTCCGACTTTTTACCCCTCGATATCACACAAAATGGTGAAGGGTATACACGATTCGGCCTAGTCGAAGAATCTTGTTAATGTTAATTATTTGAATGACAATTAACAATTTGTTAATTTTATATAATTGCGTTTGTGTATTAATTGTAGTTTCTTTCCCCGGCTGTTTAAACATTTTTTCTTGTATTTCAATTCATGTATTTTTTATTATTAAGCTGTCACTTGCTGGTCACTTATGTACACTTATCTAAGTAGTAGATTTTGGTACAAAATTTCTCATAAACACCAAAAAAATTAATAAACATTTTCTTTTTCTTAACAGAATTGATAACAGAATTGGAAAATTATGCCATAACACGTATAAGTTGTGGCGCCCGACATTCTATGGCACTTAATGAATGGGGTCAAATATTTTCTTGGGGCCATAATGATTACGGCCAATTGGGTATAACAAATGGCCATGACGTGGTAGTACAACCAAAAATTGTACGAAATTTAGTATCGAAACATGTAGTACAAATAGCGTGTGGCAATAACCATAGTTTAGCCTTAACAAATTGTAAGTTTTTAAAAAAGCTACAAAACAAAAAAGAAATACATAATTTCTACTTATTTCAGGTGGTGAGTTATATTCCTGGGGTTCCAATATCTATGGTCAATTGGGTGTTGCATCTACTAGTGATTTAGTACATTCAAATGTGCCTCGTTTAATAACTGCCTTACAGGGTATACCCATAGCATATATAACCTGCGGTGGCAATCATTCGTTTGTTATCTCAAAATCGGGTGCAGTTTTTGGTTGGGGCCGTAATAATTGCGGTCAATTAGGTCTTAATGACTATGTTAATCGTTGTTATCCTACGCAATTGAAAACTTTACGTAGTTTAGGTGTACGTTATATTGCCTGTGGTGAAGAATTTTCAGTGTTCCTGACAAATGATGGTGGCGTATTTACTTGTGGTTCTGGTCGTTATGGTCAATTAGGTCATGGCAGTGATTCAAATGAAGCTTTACCACGTATGGTGGTAGAACTTATGGGTAGTACAGTAACACAAATTGCTTGTGGCACAAAACATACGCTAGCCTTAGTGCCTTCTCGTGGACGTGTTTATGGTTTTGGTTTAGGTTGTGCTGGCCAGTTGGGTAGTCATGTAACGAATAGCACACGCATACCCCAAGTCGTATTAGGTCCTTGGGTATGTAAAAATGCTATGTATACAATTTCTGCAGTTTAAATGTTATATTTTTGTGTTTTAAATAAAAAGGTTTCCCCCAGCGGTCAAGCATTAATAGAAACCGAGTTATCTGAAGATGTAGAATCGTCCTACATAATCAAACAAATATTTTCTGGTGGTGATCATTCTTTGGTCATTTGTACTTATTATGAGGATAAAATACCTGCCGCCGATTGTCGTATATACGAGTAAGTTTTTTTTTTTTTTTTTTTTTTTTTTTTTTTTAATTTGTATTATATATATATTTTATATTTTTGTTTTCTTTTTTTAAAAAACATTTCTTAAGCCTTAAGACTCAAGTGCTATGCTTAACAGAAGAATCGACTGAACAAATTTCTCGTGTTGAACGTGATTCAACTATTGACATGGATCTTTTATCTATAGTGGAATTAATATTCAAAAGTCCTGCTTGTATTAATGCCTCATTTTTATTGCCTGACTATGGACATTTTTGTTGTACCTCTAAACATCATGGTGTTGATTTAAAATCAGCCGAAATAGCATTTGGTTATTTACGTAAAATAGAAAACGAAAGTCTTAAATCTTTGGTAAGTAACTTTACTACAGTAATTATACTACATAACAAATTTTTGTTTCATAGTTGTTTTGAATTTTGATGTTATGAACTTTTTAACTTCTGTTTTTTTAGCACTTTTTTTTAATTAAAATGTATATTTTTATATGAAATTAATTATTTTAGTTAGATTTTCAGGGTAAACTTATTTTATTGTTTTTTTTTTTTTTTTTTTTCAAATTACCAAAAATCATAGAAAGTAAGATCCATGACAAGATATGCAAAAAAACAGAATTATATTTTTGAAGCAAAGAATTTAAATTTATATTATACGGATCTCACTCATTCTTGATTTTGTTCAATTGCATGGCGGAAGTACTTAAAATTACAAACATGGGTTCTTAATTCCCCCATTTATCTGTTTTGAACATTTTTTATTTGTGCAATTTATTATGTTTAGACAATTAGAAAATTTTGTATTATGGCGTTTTGTTAGTAATTTTAAGTACTTCCGCCAGCCAATCGAACAAACAAAACAAAATAGATAAAAAGAAATAAAATGAATAACCGAAGCCGAAAAATTATATAAACTGAAAAAACTGAATTAAATATTTCCTGAATGGAAAAAATCACCAAAATATAAAATAATAAATAAATCACAAAATATATAGAAAAATATAAAATCGCAAGAAATAGTAAAATGAATTAAAGAAAAAGTAGTCAAAACCGAAAAATTATATAAACAAAAAACACAACTAAATTAAATATTCCCTAAACTGAAAAAAATCACCAAAATATAAAAAACTAATAAATCACAAAATTTATATGTATAAACGAATGAATTGAAATATAAAACAAAAAATCCGTAAAACAACTAAAACAATAGTGAAAAAAGGAAAAAAAAAGTTAATTTTTGCAGTTTTTTAAATAAATGAGCATAGAAGGATCATATTATCCATTGTACTTACAAAGCCAAGTATTTGAAATGTTTTTTTATGTCCAATAACATTTTATTTCGATTTATATTATTATTTTGCGTTTAAATTATTGAGGCATTTTTTTCTTTTTACATAGTTCTATTTAATAGTTAAGGATAATACAATTTTTATTATTTATTTTTTTTTTTTTTTAGATTTGGGATAAGATTACTAATGAATTGTTGAGCTCTTTAACACCATCTCCCGCTGATGTGGAAACTTTAAGAGTATATTTGTTGTTACCATTCTATCATGAATTTGTTAATTCAAAAAATTATGAAAAACTTCATATACCCTTTAGCAATGCTATACTTAATTTAAATGATATACCTAGAAAAATTGTGGCCAAATGGTGGTCACAAACACCCTCAGAATGGTATGAACAAATAATTAATCATTATAGAGATGTGGTGGCTTATATTATTAGTTTTAAAATACCACCTATAGTTGGTAGTCAAACGCAAAAGAGAGTAAGTGCATAATATTATTTAAATTAAATAATAAATTTAATATTCTTACAGTTAGTTAGATATAATTCGAATTTAGTGGCAGCTATAAAAATGTTAATTTTCTTGCATTCAACCAACAAGGAACGCAAAGATATAGTACACTATGAATTATTTCAATGGCCCGAGTTGCAAGAATTTGTGGATATACAACAAGAATATTTACACTGGATACTTAATAAAAATGTATGATAAGATGAGAGTTTAGTAAGGTTTTCTAAGATTATAATTTGTTTCTCTAAATTTTAGCCGGATTCATTTAATATTTGCAATTATGCATTCCTTTTCAATGCTGCTGCCAAGACTACCCTTTTACAAACCGATCAAGCAATACAAATGCATCAAGCCATGCAAAATGCTACTAATGATGTAAGTTTTTAGAACTTTTCCCATAATAGTTTCATAATTCTATTTTATTTTTTTGGTTTGCTTCTTTCATTCATTTTAGAGTTTTCTCAATATGTTAGCCTTTGGCACTCCAATTTCTCAATTCATTGTCTTAAATGTTACTCGAGAAAATCTAGTACAAGACACTATACGTGAAATTGCCCGTTACAGTCAAAATGATTTAAAAAAGCCTCTCAAAGTAAAATTTCATGGTGAAGAAGCTGAAGATGCTGGAGGTGTACGCAAAGAATTTTTCATGTTACTTTTAAAAGATCTCATTGATCCCAAATATGGCATGTTTAAGGAATATGATGATTCACGGGCTCTTTGGTTTGCTGACGTTACTTTCGAAACAGAGACAATGTACTTTTTAATTGGAATTATTTGTGGTTTAGCTATTTATAATTTTACCATAATTAATTTACCATTTCCTTTGGCTTTGTACAAGAAACTATTAAATGTAAATGTTGATTTAAGTGATTTAAGGGAATTGTCACCTACTTTGGCTAATTCTATGCAACAAATATTAGATTATGATGGTGATGATTTTGAGGAAACATTTGATTTGCATTTTGAAATATCTAGAGATATTTTTGGTGAATCACAAACTGAACCTTTAAAGGAGAATGGTACTGATATTGTGGTGACCAAGGAGAATAGGTATTGTTGGAAAAAAAATCGTTAATTATAATTATTATTATTACTCTGTGAAATTAAATTATCTTTTTAGGCAAGAATTTGTTGATTTATATGTAGATTTCATTTTCAATAAGGCTGTGAAGGATCAATTTGTAGCTTTTCAAAAAGGTTTTATGAAGGTAATTTAAATAAGAAATTAAAATGAATTCCTAATATCCCTTAATGTGGATTCAAAACGTTACAAATGTTAAAAAATGTTTTTTTTTTCTGGTAAAATTTATTTCCTTTTCTTTAAAGGTCTGCTCAGGTCGAGTGCTTAAAATCTTTCGACCAGAAGAATTAATGGCCATGGTTGTTGGTAATGAGGAATATGATTGGAAGGCTTTGGAACTAAATTGTGAATACAAAAACGGTTATACATCTAGTGATGAAACAGTACGTATTAAACATTTTTTGTGTTTTCATTTCTTATAAAAAATCAGAAATTTGTCTTTTTTTTTGTAAAAAAAATCGAAAATTCAAATAAAAAATAAACAAAATGCAAAAATATTTTTTTTACAAAAACTCGAAATATCATCCTTTTCATATTTCCAAAAAAAAACCCACGAATATCGTTTAAAATTGTTCTTTACTTTATTTTAACAAATAACACAATACTAGAATTCATTGCTCACACGATTTTTCATAAGGGAGGTGACTGTAGTATTTAAATAAATAATGTTTCAAAGTAACAATTATATTTCTTCAGATAAGAAAACATTATTAAATAAAAATTTGTTTATTATTCTCATTTCAGATTAAATGGTTTTGGGAGGTATTTCATGATCTACCTTTAGCAGAGAAGAAGAAATTTTTACTTTATTTAACCGGTAGTGATCGTATACCCATTCAGGGTATGAAAGCCATTAAAGTAAGTGTACAATTTGTAAAATATATAATCAAAAATTAATAAACAAAAAATACATCTCTATCCCTTTCTATAGATTTGTATACAACCAACAAATGATGATAGATTCTTACCAGTAGCTCATACCTGTTTTAATCTGTTAGATTTGCCACGTTACAATACAAAAGAACGTCTTAAATATAAACTATTACAGGCTATACAACAAACTCAGGGTTTTAGTCTCGTATAAAACTATCCCACACACACACACTCACATACCACATTTAAAGCTTTTATCTCGATTTAGTTTTTAATGACTTGGAATGACGTTTTTGTTACACATTTTTTAGCACAGCACTCTATCTTCTATATTCATTTTAATATTCATAATTTAGTTTTTTTTATATTATTTAAGATAATTAAATTTAGATTGACAATATTGTTATATTCATCAATATGGTTTTATTTTATTATTATTTTTTTTTATAATTTTTTAAAAATATAATTGTTTAGCGAAATTGTTTGAAATGTTAAATACTGCTGTTGCTTTTAGCTCAGAGTTAACATGTGAAAATTACTCATTTATTATTTTCTTTAGAGGAACGATAAGGAGTTTTGAAAAAGCTGCAAAGAATTTGCTAAATACGACTGATAATAATATTGTTAAAAAATAAAATATTTAATAAAAATTTATATGCTTTTTAAATAAAAATAACATTTTTTTATATAGAAATCATTATAGCACCACTTTTATCTCTTGCTTTACTTTGGAAGTTATTTAAATATCACATTAGGAAAGAATTTAAAAGCTGAACATAGCAATCATGTAAAAAAATCATATTTAAAGACGAAATTCTTTAAAGGATCCTTAAGAAGAAAACTAAATTCTTTAAATTATAAAAAAACATACCTGAACACAGCTTAACGTCCTTCTTTTTAGTAAGAAAAATATAATTTTAATCACAGATTAACGTCCGTTTTTCAATTGGAGCTTTATTTAGGAAACTACAGCCAATTTAAAGTTTTTTTTTTTTAAAATTTAATATAAACGAGAGAAGAAGGTATAGTCGGTCAAGACCGACCATATGATACCCTACACTATTGCCTACGTGTACCAAAATTCGGGAAGGAGCCAATTCTAGACCTATACTTGTATTAAGTCGAAAATAAAAACATACTATTGCAGAATATTACATTGATACTAAGATTCACATGTATTTGTGCACTTTTTGGTGATTCCCAAAATTGGGTCTTATATGGGAGCTATGGTCAATTATGGACCGATCTTAATAAAATTTTGCANGGTCACTTATACTTATATAAATGTTATANGTGTCGAATATTAAATTAATATTAACATTTTTATGGGATTTATGCACGTTAAAGTGATTTTCGAAAGAGTGGTTTATATGGGAGCTATGGCCAATTATGGACCGATCTTGATGAAATTTGGCACACATATTTATGCTTACATAAAACTTATTTGTGTCAAATTAAAATATTTCAATTTTTAAGGTATTTTTGAGTGTTAAAACTCTATTCCGGGAGAACATTTGTATGGGGGCCAGGTGAAATAATGGGCCAATCATGACCAAAATCAATAGGCTTCGTCCTTGTGCCAAAAAAGTTATATGTACCAAGTTTCATCAAATTATCTCTAAAATTATTATGTACTTTGCGCACAAGCTTTACATGGACAGCCAGCCAGTCAGCCGTCCAGCCAGCCAACCAGACGGACGGACGGACATCGTTAAATCGACTCAAAAAGTGATTCTGAGTCGAACGGTATACTTTAAGGTGGGTGTAGGAAAATTTTTTCTCTACGTTACAATATTTGCACAAACGCATAATACCCCAACCACCTTTGGTGGTGTAGGGTATAAAAATTTTCTTGAAACTGACTAAGGTACAGCTTATTAAAAATTAAACATTAAATACATTAAGTATTTGTTTTCTATATCAAACGAAAATTTCATCTCGACTATTCGGTTTCAAATTATAATCAAATTTTAACATAATAAGTAAAGTAATGAAGAATATTGCACGTAATTGTAAAAACACCACAGTCTCTAAAAGATTTAAATCCACGACGAAAGGCACTATCGTTATAGATACGAGAACGATATTCACTAGTAATCATTATATAGCTTCTTAACTCACTACAAGACTCGGAAAGTTTTAAGCTGGGGACTAATTCAAAGTTAGTAAAAAATCATTATTTTTTAAAATATATAATAAAATATTGCACGCCTGCGCTTTACATCAAAAGATTTCTTTATTTTCTCACATACATAGTTTATATGATCAAATATCCCAAAAAAGGCCAACCACAATATGTACCACTTACAAGTAATGTGGAAATAAAGGTACAAAAGAGTGGCGCATAGTAAATATGTATAAGCGGATTTATAATTGTTGCAATTATGGTCAAAATAAGGAAGCTATCTATTTCTACCTCACATGTTCTAAATCATATAAATGTTTATAAATTTTTACAAATTGTTGCCAAAACAAAAACTATCAAATTACACACATATTTTTTGTTGTATGTATTTATTTTGAAAGACATTAGATTTATGAACAACAAACTAAATAAAAATAACTTCCGTTGTTTCCTAAAAGAACATTTCCCCCATCTACTCATAGATACATTTTTGTATTGACCATTGTTGTTGAACCTATTAAATACAATGTTATTTCAATATATTGAATAATTTATTTAAATAGAGCGCCTACAGATTACGTGGTTTATTCTTTTGTATGTTATTTACTTATGCATGCATCAATGTATTTTAAATAAGTTTTTGTTTAAATCCTATTTTAAATCCTAATCCCAACATATGTAATTTTTCCTTTTTTTTATTTTTCCTAATTTTACATGTGAAAATTATTGAGAGTCTATGGAAGCAAGGATGGATATGTCTTATACATGTATAAGCCCTTATCTTAAATGAGCATCGTAAAGAGCAAAGAAATTATGTTGCAAAATCATATTGCAATATTTAGGTTGGAAGGATTCGTCTTAAGATTTTATAAACATATAAAATATGTAACTAACTTAGGTATTTAGCCAAAACATGAATATATTTGGCACACAAATAATAATATGTTAATAAAAAATATTGTTTTCTAACTGTTAAAAGTTAATAAAAAAAATACTACTTTTAAATTGTAACTTTGTTAGAAAATATTATCATTTGGTGTATTCACAAAGTGTGCTATCATGTTGTATTTTTATGTCATACAATTTTTCAATGAATAAAAAATATAAATAAAAAAATTGTTTTTAGATTACATTTAATACAATTATACTTCTCCTATTTCTTGGTATTATATTATCTGGGACAATAAAAGTTTAGTTTCACTTTAGTTTTTCCTGAAAATTATATTATCGGGAATAATAAATTTCATGTTATTTTTTTTTAGATTCTTGTGTAAATATC
>MINK01173181.1:2924-13573 GCA_001735545.1 Phormia regina
AAAAAAAAAAAAAAAAAAAAAAAAAATCGTAACTTTTGCAAACGAAGTCGGATTTTAAAGATTTTTATATATGTAATTAATACATTAAGAGCTAGAGGGTAAATTTTATTTTAAGTATGTAGTGTTTTTTTTTTTCTTTTTTTTATAAAATTTTACTTTATATCCTTAACATATATCCTTTATATCCTTAACGAACCATTAATTAGGCATAAAATTAACTTAAACAATTAATTATAGACTGGAAATCCTAATATATTATTATATTACAATGAAAAATTTTCAAAATATTCAGATTTTAATAAAATATTGTTTTAAATAAAATCGTTGAAAATGTATGTAATTTTGAGACTATGAAAACAAATTTTAAATTTTTTCTATCATGTGTTATATTTTTTTTTTTTTTTTTTTTGAAAAAAAATTCTTTGTTTTTTTTTTTTTTTTTTTTTGAAAAAAATTTATATGCCATTTATACCAAAGTAAAAATAAATTGATTTTTGAAAAAACGAAATTCGAAAACCAGACTGTTTACATACCTCTTTTTTCTCGTTAAGGTTTTCGATTGTTTTTATATTTCTTAAAATTATTTTTTAAACTATAATTATGAACACTTTTATTTTTTTATATTGTTTTTAATTATGTTTTCAAATTAGTTTGTATAACAATTAAAATTAATGTATTTAATTTGAAAGCTTAATGATCTCAAAACCTATAACAGGCTGTATCATAAACAATTATTTTAGTAGCTTTTCGTTTATTTTTGCCAAAACTACATGATACATGGTATTTGATTGTATTGAAAGACAAAGACAATGTATCGTCCAGTTTTCATTCAAAAACTATTAGTTTACAAACCTTCCACCAGTCCTGGTCCCGCTAAAAATCTCATTTCATCTTTTTTAAAAATTACTTTACAGATTTCTACTAAGAGACAATATATCTGTTCACACAAACTTCAAAAGTCTGAACAGTATCAGCTCAAGGATACTACAGACTATCAGGCTGCCATTTTCGACAGTAATTCTTGCATTAGGTTTTGTTTGGAGCAAGCCATTTTAAAATTTTCTCATACCATTATACACCAAGATATTTGTTCGTTTAACCACTCCATATTTAATAGCGCAAGTATCTGCATGCTTACCCTGTCATTTATAGTTGTAGAAGCGCATATAGTCATGAAACACGATTTTAACATTCGTGTTTGCAAGATGTTGCGGTTTTAGGTGCATTATTTTGGTTTTTGATGCGTTAATTACGAGACCATTATCGTGACACCATTTTGAAACTTCGTTCAATTGTGACTGCATATTTTTGGAAGCAATCTTTATATTTTTGTGTGATACGATGATCGCCGTGTCATCAGCATATGCAAACGATGAGCAGTTCCTAAGCATATTTAACATTTCGTGTGAGTATATCAGGTAAAGTATTGGCCCAAGTTTGGAACCCTGAGGCACACCATATCTAGAATATGCTTCGTTGCTTAGAGTGTTACATATTTTAACTCTGTATGTTCTTAACTCTAGATAATTTGGCATATTAGAAAAAAATTACAAAAGGAAATAGAAAAATGTGGAATGAATTTATCTACAGTAGTTCTTTTTAGACGATTTTTATGTTCAAATTATTTTTGGAAGAAAGTAAAAAAGTTAAGGAACTGCATGTATTTTATGATTTTTTTTCATTTTCATTTTCTAATTAGAACAAATTTATAAAACTATAAATAGGCCCGAGTTCACACACAGCAATTTTATCTTGCAGCAATTCTGAGTTTATAGGAGAGAGAGAGGATAAGAATGTACTAAACTTTTACATTCTCTTTACCTCTCTCGTCCACAAAGTCAGAAAGAACTGACAGCAAGATAAATTGCTGTGTGTGAACCCCGACTAGCCATTTATTGTTGTAACTATTTTTATTTAGCATTATCATATCATTTAAGAAAAAACTTTTATATAAAATAGGGTAGATACTCACCCACAATACACAAAAAGTTTTCATATTTGCATTTTTCAAATTCAAAATCGTTCATTGAGTATTCCTTAACACCGGAACACATAAGATCGAAGAGCAATTTTCTTGTTATGTTTCTATTTTAGAACAATGAAATAATGGATCGATCCTACTATTAATGGATCGATCCTACAGTATCAGTTGTGTATCAATTGACACCTAACTCATTACCAAACTCATCCAGTTGAAAATCAATTGACACTACCATCAGTTGAGAGTGAATTTTTAATATCCTTGTATAGTGAGTAATTACTCTGTGGATGAGTATATATCGTTGAAGGTTAGATCATGCAAGATACGTTGAAAGAAAGTATTAAACAAAAATATAAATTATTTACCGATCTATTTCATATTTTTAAATAAAACCACATGGATTACGTTTCATTAGTGTGTATGTGTATCTGTGTATGTATATTTATATAGATTTTTATTGTATCGTTTGTTTATTTATTAAGTATTTCAATATTTTCCTAAATTAGTTTACATTGACTTATAAGTGCATATTTGTTATTGATTTTTTTTTTTAATAAGTATTAGTATTTAAAATATCTACATATGTATTTGTATATCATTTGGAAGGTCAGGATAGATTATTACACACATATAAGTACATAAATAATATATCGATCCATGTTACATGATCTTCAAATGAATTAATTCTGAATAAAGAAAAACATTTCTTTTGTAACGAAAAAAAAATTTACAAAATTTTTCATATAAAATCATAAAATTTTTTCTTAGATTGGATAACTTAAAGTTTTATGGGCAACTATTGATTTCTCTTTACGAGTTTAGATCATTAAATGTTTGTTGTTTTATTAATGTTTTAAATTGCAAATTAATTATTTAAATTATATAACTAGTTGTAATAATTGTTATTAAATTCAAGAGAAATAATTTCTTTAAAGATCATGTTATGTGATATAGTATGTATACTAAAAGATTGTATTGATTTTCGGTGTATAAATATCTAGTTTTATAATTTATATTTTCTTTTTTTATCTTTAAGTCAATTATTTATCACACCATTTTTTTTTACAAATAAATATCTATGTATGTAAGTATTTTTAATTCATTTTTTAACATAAAAATTACCAAATTATTAGGAGGTTTTTCAGTTAAATATGCTTTGCAAATAAAATTTATACTAATTGCAAAATAATTTAATCAATAAAATTTTGTTGAAAAACAAGTACAAATATTATTTATTGTTTTATTTAAAATCAATAATTGCCATCGGGTGCTTCGGTTAAAATGTGTTTATAACCATTGCTGCCTAAATACATATTTTCACGTCTGAAATGAAAAGGTACCTGAAAAGAAAAACAAAAAAAAAATCAACAACATGATTTAAAATCACCTGCTAGGATTTTTGGAAAAAAGTAAATTCTTTTTAGAGCATAAAAAAGGTCGATATTGACAGTTTCCGTTGATTTTTTTGGAAATAGTTTTGATACTTGTAAACCATTGGAGATATCTAAAAATTTCACATGATTGGAACTTAGATGTTTTTGAGTTGATTCGGTGGAGTACGAGTAACAGTGGTAGAGGGCAAAACTTCAAAGTTAGTCACTTTTTTTGATTCGCCAAAAAAATAATTTATGACTTGAATACTAAAAAAATTATGTAGAGGTTTTCCTTATGAATCTCTACAAAATATGCTTACATATGTGGGTAATCTCTTTTATTTAAATGTGTGAAAGGACTATGAAGATTCAAAGGACACACATTTAAAAAAAGAATTAAAAAAAATATTTACGATTATTATATTAACCAAATATGGGTGTCAAATGAAAGGTAAAAATCCCTTCCATGTAATATATTTTATTTAAATGTTTCAGCAAGAAAACTGAAGAAAATATCCCTTTCGAAATGTTGCTCTTACTGCTTATTTCCAAGTATATATTAGTCTGCAAAAATTAGTATTATTCATCACAAAACTAGTTTTTCTTCATGATATCAAATTTGAAATCCAAAAGGTATGAAAAAATTCCAATTAAAAAATTAATTAAATCAATTAAGTGAATCTTAGAATCTTACTTAAATCTGATTCTTATTTCAGTATTATTTGAAAAAGTATAGTTATTAAATTTTAATGCAAAATTAAACAATCGCGTTGATTGAAAATATATATGGTACTATTTTTTCGTGTACTTTATCTCTAACGAGAACATACCCAAGTAATTTATTTGTCCTCTTAATAACGGAATAAGTGTTGGGATGAGTCTGCAGTTTTACAATACATTTTTCATTGCGTTTTACAATTGGAACCTTTAAATTTCTTTCGATATACTCATTTCTTATATATCATGATGCACCCGCCATTGTTCTGAGAATTTTTGATTGGCTCTTCTGTATTATATCGATACTAGTTTTACTCGTTTTACCATATGTCCAAACTAGTTTAAAAACGGTTTTATACAAGACGAATTTATTGTCAAGGCTTAGTTTTGATTAGCTAGTTATTAACCAGTGAATGCTAGAAGTTTTTAATTCAAATTAATGCCTCTGGGTTTTTATATGATGACGCGACGTTAGTCGCCTATCTAAATGTATAACAAGGTATGTAACATGATCTGACTGGGGTTTACTTATGTCATTAAGTTTAACGGGAGGACAATTTTCTCTTGTAAGGGAGAATGTAACGTTTTACGTTTTTTCAATTCGTTTACTCGTATATGCCAGTTTATCAACCAAGTCTCCATACGTCGCAGGTAAATACCATGTTGTCTAAATGCTATTTGTGGGTTTTCAGTATTGCTATACCATCAGCAAACGTAGAAACATCAGTCCATCGCATGCTGGTAACTCAGAAGTGTAAATAGAACACTACCCTATAGGATACCTATTTTTATTTCAAATTCATCCATTACAAATTCATTATATTTTACTCAAAATAAACGGTCAGATTAATAAAACTCCAGTAATTGTTGGTACATGGTGGTAGTAACCAATTAATTTTATATATTAGGCAGTTGTTCCAAACTTTTTCGAAAGCTTGCGAGATATCCAAAATGATAGTAGAAGAATACTTAAATTTAAACATTTCCTTATCTCTTCAGTTAGACAATTCACTTGTTCTATGGATCTATGTTTTTCACGAAAACCAAACTGGTAAATTGGAACAATATTTCTATCGTTCAAAACAGGCATAATTTTCTTTTGAAATACCTTCTCAAATAGCTTTGACAAAACAGATGGAAGGATAATAGGTCTAATAAGATCCCTGCGGGAAATTTGTGTCAAATTGTTACCGGTCCCTCAGTAACAGTTGAATACCACTTGACACTTAACTCGTCACCAAAGTTCCATTTGATAACCAATTGACACTAACGCACCCTCTATTTAACAGTTGAGATTCAATTTATAACAAGCTTTTTAAGTGCTCAATTAGCAACTAGCACGAAATAACAATCAGTTACTGAGTGGTTAACTTTGAAGACTCTAAATTTTAGAGGCTCATCTAATGTATGTTGTTTTAGAGTCTAAAGCAACATACATTAGATGAGCCATCATAGAAATTAACGAGAAATTTTAAAATAAAAAAAAAAATATAAAAATAATAATAAAAAAGTTTAGAATTTTATTAATTTTTTGTTACATTAATCGAGAATGAAGTTGTCCTTTTGGAACAGTGTGATCTTTTATCTACCACCTTCAATGACAGGTTCCTTTCATATAAAGTTCCGGAATTGGGACCGGTCACTAACTAGAGAACATGTCGCATGACCGGTTCTCTTTACTCTACGGATATTGGTATAGTAGAATCCTTTCCTGTCTTTAGTATCATTTTTCCTATTTTTAGAAAAACTTATAATTTTAAGATAGCATTGAAAATTATTAAAAGCTCAATAATTGACACATTAGATAAATTTTTAATCATGGATGGCATTACTGAATCATATCCAGGTGATTTTCTAACATTTATATGCTCCTTGATAACTGTATTAATATCCTCTGGTCTAACGACAATTATATCATCATTATTTAGTTTAGGTATTTCTCCCAATACAAAATTATTTGTTTGGGGATTTGATTGAAAGGCAGAGCTTAAATAGCATGCAATGCCCAATGTTGATTAAAAAACTTCAATTACTTTGCAAGTAATTTCACTTTATACAGATAGCCTTTAATCCGATCATGCAGTACTCCTACATACTTGGGATAAAACCGTAGCTTTTTAATTTAGAAAGAACAAAATGTGATACCAGAAGTGGAAAAAAAACCTAAAATTAAACTATGATTTTTAACTCCTGGGAAAAATTTTATTATTGGTGTTCTCTCGATACTAAGAGCAATAAACGTTTTAAATTTTTAGTTTTAAATTTCTTACATCTTAAACGAAGGTAAAAAAGGGGTGCTATTCCCGAACATTTTCGTGTTTACGAAATCCAAAATCACGGGTTTTCAATTTCGGGACATGGATTCTCTTTTATTTAGGTCCATATATCTCTAATTTTATGATTTTAGCTAAAATATTACAGAAAATTTAAAAAGTAACTTTAGAAAAACAAAAATTTACTAAAAATGTTCCCTCTTGAATTCTTATTCAAATATGGTCTTATCTTTATTTTTACGTTTTCAGGTTCCAAGTTGTAGAATACTCGAAAAGTACATTAGATAAATGAAAAAATAATACAAAGACACCCGTTATAGATTTTCATTCACATTCACACAGAAAAAATTATTACGGTTTTTTTTTCAATTAACACAATTGTTTAAGTTTTTATCAAAATTTAATGAATATATTCAAGTGGAAATAAAATAAAAAATAAATCTTGGTTCGATTTTATTTCCTATAGACAGTTTTAATTCATTCAATCATCTACTTGATTGATTTAATTAATTTTTTAATTGGGATTTTGTTTCTGTTTCTGTTTTGTATTTTTTATAGTTTTTAGTAATTGATATAATCACTTTGGTGCAAATTTGAGTAAGTTTTTAATTGAATGAATTATTTTCTTATATATTTGTTAATTGGTGACTTTTTTCTGTGTTCTAATTAATTTTTAAAATCTTGTAAAAATTAAAATGTTAAACATTGTAATTCGCCACTTCTTAATTAAGGTACTAAGCATGATTTTCATTCTATGCTACTGTAATAAAGAATAGAGGGGTCTCAAAAAAAGTACTAGTTGCAGTTACTACCGTTTCATTGTCGTTTTAAATTTGTAAAAAAAAATCTTAAAATATTTCGGACATTAATTTTGAAATAAGTGTTGAGCAAAACATTGATATTAGCAAATTTTATTGCTATAATTTGAACACCGTTTCCTAGTTCATATTGATTCTTACTCGAAGTAATCTCTCATTTAGGGCAAAATATCAAACACGGTGTATAAAAAAATCAGATCCTAATAGCTACACAAAATTTCATCAAGTTTCAAGCTATACGGTTTACAAGAAAACGACTTTCTCTTTTTTGCCGACATTTATTATTCTTACCGTTCCTGGAGCTGGACATTGGAAGGGCTACCGTAGCTATCACGTAATTTATTCATTAAACGTAGGCTGTTGATAGAAAATAATATAACTGTTACCACATGATTGCATCAAACCACAAGAACAACAAGCAGCCATAAAAAACTGTTAAATATACAACAAATGTATTCATTGATATCATTTCCTAAGAAATTTACATACATACATTTCATACATACATACTAATACATACATACATACATACATTACATACAATACATACACTACATACATACATACATACATACATACATACATACATACATACATACATACATATGTAAAATTGTATGTATATGAGTAAGAAAAATTAATAAACTTACAGAAACATAATTTTCCAACTGTATGTTTTACAAAATCACCATCCGAAATCCAAATGCTAAATACTATTCCGGCAATAAAGAAAACAACTTGTAGTATTAACCAAATTAAGACGAATTCCTCACGACTTTTATAGATGCCAATAAGTAAACCAATGGCACTCAACAAATACACAGCAGAGCAACAGACCAACGTAAACGCAAAAACCCGTGATGTCATCGTAACATCGTTGGCAAAATGAAAACGTATGCGATTTAATAATAAGTCCGGCAAACTATAATACGCATTATCACGTTGATCTTCCATATCGGCAATTGCCCTTGAGTTGGCCTCCTCAATGTGTATGTAAGCCAGTATGACAATAAATAGCAAAATATTTGCTATTAACTATTAAATGAATCATATAATAAAAAAAAAAAAAACAACTTTACATATTTATTTCTAAAAAAAAATCGCCAACTTACAAATTGATTAATACAAATGAGAACAGCTGATAAACGTATGTGTTTTGGTCGTATCGGTGACTTTATAATGTCCACTATACGTTCCAGAAATCTTGGACGTATTTGCTCCGACAGCAACATTTTTAATGAGTTATTTTATTAGTTCTCTTTTAAAGATTTACAACTAATTCGTAATCAAGTTTAAATATATTTTTCTAATTTTTATTGTTATTTAACACACGTTGCCCATTTAATTAGTGCACCTATATTATTACAGTTGATTTTATTTGTCTTGTTTTTGACGTAAGTAGAAGAAGTTTGTTAAATCAATAATTGTGAATTTTCCTTTTGCAATTTCTTTAGTGTTGTTCTTTTATTTTGACACTGGTGTCACACAATATTATTAAAAATGAGTAAGTATATAAAAAAAAAAAAATGAACGGATATAAGTTAGATATTTTGTATGTTCTTTACCTCTTTTGTTGTTTTTGTTGTGTTTAATACACGTGAATAATATGCAAACATTTAAGCACAAATTTTTCACCTTAAAGTGACAGTATATTGTGTGTTTGGGTGTGTGTGAGTAAAGCTTTAATTTTTTATCATTGCTTTTGAGCTTTTTTTTGTTTTTAATCTATAAAGAACTTTTATGGAGGCGTATACTAAATTTTACTATAAACTTGTGCATATAAATTACTAATTACGTATGTTTGTAGAATTGTAACACACATATTGTAAACATATGGCAACATTATGTATATTTCGATGTAATGGTAATTTTTCTTGCAATGAAATACATAGAACATTATATTACGTGTAGACATCGAAATCTCATGGTAAATATTTTATAAGATGAACTACGATGCAAAAAAAAAATTGTATTGTAATAAGAACTGCTGACAGAATTAAAAAAAAAATGTTAATCAAAATACCTTAAAAAGTCTTCTAGCGCACCGAAATCCCATTGGAAATATTTTTAAAATATATTTTCCACAACCAGCATAAAATTACCAATTTTTTGATACCCATTTCTATTAAAAAATCGATAATTTTTTTTAGCAAAATCTATGGGGTCTATGATTTTAAAATCGCGAACCAATAATAAACTATTTTTAATAAAATGTAGGCTGTTCCTACATCGAAATCTCCAAAAACGCTTTCCTCGGGATACTCTGCTACACATACATGAAAATACACATTATACACTGGTACATATTCTTATAAACGCACTTAATTTTTTTTTTGTATTTTTGTTATATCTTTGTTGTTCTCATCCAAGAAAAGATTCAAATTTAAAATTTTTTCACGACCAGGATGCTCTAATAGAGAAATTGGACGTAAATCGGTCGTCTCGGAAAGTGTGGTGTGAAATTTCTTAATAAAGTTCAAATTATGGACGTTTCGCAAATCACAAGGTAATCAAAACTAACAGAGACATTAATCTAATAAACCAAGAGCCCACCGCAACAAATTGAATTCCACACAGAATAGGAATACATTAAATCTTTCCTGGACTTCCAAACACGTTGAACATTTTACGAAACGATGAAACTAAATGGAAAGGACGAAATGTAAACCTGCTAAAAAACACCTATAAAGAAAATCGTCTTAAAATTCGCAAGGAAAATATATGAAAATGGACATTATTGTAATGGAAAAACATCATTTTCTCTGACGAAAAATTTAATTTAGACGGTCCAGACTCTACCTCATCGCTATTGGCACGTTTGAGATCAAAGATGTTCGTTATGTCAAAACGTAATTCGGGTGTGGCAGTTATGGTTTGGGCAGCGGTTTTACTGTAGTTGGCAAGTTCGAAAATTTGTTTTGTTTCCGACAAAAATGAATAAGTTCGATTTATATAACGACTAGTTGGAAGTGCTTCTTCTCTCTTTTATGGAACGAAAAAAATGGTGATGATTGCATTTTTCGCAAAATACTTCTTGCAAATCCATGTTTTAAGTCATCGAAATCTGGTTTCAATGAACATGGGCAGTTTTTTTGTTGGACTTGGACCGGCTTTTGTATTCTGGACTTAACCCATGGAAAACTTGTCGGAGGATTAATGGCCCGTAAAGTTTATGCAATAATGTCACAGAATGAAGCTCAAGACGTGACAGAGCTTGAAGACTAAGAATTAAACAAGTCTGGGAGGAATTGATTCCGATCTGCTTAAAAGTATTGGAATCAATTGCCAGACCCGTATTTTTGACACATCCATAACAAAGAATCATTCCACACTTATTAATAATTGCCTACAATGGCCCAAACTTAAAGTGCGTTTATTACCCTTAAAAATGGTGTTAATATCGAATTAAGTCAAAAAAAAAATAATAAAGTTACAAATGATTTTTTTTTTTTTGTAAGATATTTTAAGTGAGTCTTAACTAATTTTA
>MINK01173181.1:13579-28058 GCA_001735545.1 Phormia regina
ATACTCAAATTTATAGCCCCCTAAATATTTTCTTGTTTAATTTTTACCTTTTTTTTTTTAAAAAAAGTAGTGTGCGTTTATAGAAATATGCTCCAGTGTATATGGGAAATTTTCTTTTTGCGTTTGCATTTATGAAACCGGCATTCAACCTAAAATATTTCTTTCAAATCTGTTAAAATTTTGCAAATTTTTCACTGGGGATTTTACGCGGTTTCGGATATTTCAAAACTCTAAACAGAAATATATCTTGTTTGAAATATATCTCGTTAAATTGTCCTCAGCAGAAATGCTGACGTACCCAAACTTTGATAGAAAAAACGTGAATGGCTCCAGGAGATACATTTTTCGCGATGCACACTCGCAACCTTATTTCAGTGAAGTTCGAGTATATCGTTATAAAAGAAGGTTTCCAAATGGCATCTAAAATCATGATTTTTCAATTAATGTTACTTTAGAGATTTGACTAAGTGCAAATAAAAAATCTATATAAATTATGATCTATTAAAAAAAAAAAAATATGATGAATTTTGCAAATTTTAATTGTATTAAAGATACGCCATTGTAGAGTACGTAAATGCAATATTTTTTTATTTAGGATTATAAATAGAATTTGGAAATTTTTTTTTATAAATTTTTATCTTAAACCGCCATAATATTGATGCCATTCGATAAAAGTCATTTACGCTATATATTGCTACTAAATATCGTTATTGTGCCATTTAAAAATTTTCGACATTTTTGTTAAACATCAAAAGTAAACAGAGTTAGGAGAACTTCCCATATATTAATTATATTATATATGAATTTTAAATAATACAGATTTTGGCATAAAAAATTAAAAAAAAAAAAACAAAATTGTTTTTTATATCTACAGTTATCTAAATTTTCTTTGATGTCACAGATATAGAATATTTGTTTTTTGCAAAATGGCGCATGTGCAGTTCAAATATATTCCATACGTTTAATTCTAAAAAAAGCTAAAAGTGGTTAAAATGTAGTAAACCCTAAAAGTTTACATTTCACAAAGCTTCCGAAACCAAACTTTTTGAACTTTTTAATTTTGTAAATGTAAATGAAATTATTACAAAAAAAAAAAAAAAAAAAAAATGAAAAAAAAAAAATAAAAAAAAAAAAAAAAAAAAAAATGTAATAAAAAATAAAAGTATAATTCGCCAATAAAAAAGTGCAGTAAAATGAAACAACTGAAAAATACATCGTAGCCTTGCAGGGTTAAAAAATAAATATTTTTGTTTTGTGGGGCCCATTATATTTAAAATAAAGTGACATATTTTAAAGCTTTATACATATAGTAAATAAATAAAAAGCTTTTACGTTGTTTCGCTTTTACAATGATGCCACTTGAATAAAGCTTGTTTACAAATGTAATGATACTTACCAAGGTGAGTAAAATAATGGTGTAATTTTTACTTTGGAATGTCAATTAGTTTCTGTGTTATACCAGATTAAAGTTTAAAATCTGTTAGTTTGAAAAGGAAACCAATTGTGTAGCTAAAGGGACTTAAAGTAAATTTCACTTGTTAAATGTTTGTTTCTCGATTTGAATTTGATGACATTTGTGTTTTTGGAACCGAACTCTCTTCTTTTCTCTAAAGTAGTTTAATTTTTATAATTTTTTCTGAAAACTATCTTTACAGAAATGGTTTTAAAATAAAAAAAAAACAAATTAAATAACTCTCCCGAATTTGACACAATTTTTTATGTGAAAGTTTTAAATTTAGTCTATATATTTTCTAAAATCCTAAAGCCCGAATCGGCTAATGGTTTGCAATTTAGGAATCTATAATATTGTTGTTGTTGTTTTCAATCAAAATCTACGGGAAATAGGAGTACGTTTTATAACGTACTCGTATAAATAAATTTAATTTCCGCACAAATAATTTTATTTTCGTGTTTAAGTTGCGAGTGTGTGTGCGTGTGTAATATTTTTAGGCGTAACTGTAAAACGAATACTAACATATAAAATACAAACTCATTTCGATTCTACTAATGATCGAAAAAGTTGATATATTGATATCGAATTTAATTAAAAATCTGTCAATTTGTACAAATTTCGAATGTTCATCGTACAACAATATTGATAAATTATGATCGTTTTATATTCTTGTTGCAATTGTTGTTTTGTTATGATAAATTTTACAATTTAAAAGTCAATTTAGATGTAACTATAAAAATGTGCAATAAATTTAGTTCAGTTGCTGAAAGCCAACACAAATGGGAGTTACCATTGACTGTGTTTGTGCAACAAATTGATTGTTTTTTATGGCTTCTTGGTTGGCAGAAGTTTCACAGGGACAACAACTACTTGGATGTACACGGAATAATATACACAAAAAAAAGAACTAACAAAAACAATGATATAAAAAAAGATGCATGGAATTGTTTCACCTTTGGTGCAAAAGAAGTTGTTGCCAGTTGTTGATCATAAAAAAGTATATTCAACAATTCATAGTTAAATAACTTTTGCTGAAAATACATACAACAACAGTCAGAATAACATTATCACTAACGGCAGCATGTTCGAATGACGGACTGACTGACCAGACTAACAACCTGTCCTGGATCTTCATCTAGAGACTTGTTGCTTCTTGCTTGCGCTTTTCGTGAATGAAGTCAATGAATCAGTAGTAAATGCCAGTAGTGTATGTAACATTGCCGACAAACTGATGTTGAACACAGCAACATTAATATTTTTTATTATATGTATGTATGTGTGTGTGTATGTATTTTTTTTTTTTCAATTGTTTTTGCTTGAATCTTATGTATGATGAAGACCTCAGGGGCAAAATATTCGTTTACGATTGACTTCTTGTTATCATTGGGCGTATTTTATTAACTTTTAAAAGTTATTCCTTTACAGCGTATATATGTATGTCTGTCTGTATTGTATCCCTTACTCCAACTGCTCACTTCTCAATCCAAATCATATTGTTTCGATTAAGTATTTAAGGAAGATGAAAACAGAAATAAAAGAAGTTAAATTGTGTTTCTTTGTAGATTCGATATTTTTGTAGTACAACACAATTCTTGTTTTATTTTTATTTGTGGCAACAACGTACATATGTATGTATGTATGGTGTTGCATGCAGATTATGATTGCATCAGTCAAAAGTGAATTGTTAAAGCAATAACTTTCGGGCAGGTTCCTTGTCTGACGCCAACAAACAACAAATTCATTCGGTTCTTTTAGCTTGATTTCATAAGAGTGTTGCTGTTAGTGAGAAGCTATGAAAATAATTTCACAAATTACTACTGTGTACAAATCACTGTGAAACACCCATTAAAAAAGGCAACACTTATATTAGAACATGTCATACTTATACGAACATTTGATACTTTTTATTTTATTTTATTTTTTTTTTCAATCTAAACCTCTACATATTTGTTTAATTTTACAAAATTATTTCATTGAAAATATACTTAATATTATATTATGATCTATGAAAATTTTCATCTTCATTCTAGTACCTGCGTAAAGAAAACTTTTTTAAATTATTTTAGAAAAATTTCTATGAACACGTAATGTAGGGTATTACGTGTTCATAAATATTTGTTTATAGGAATGTATAAGTTTAAAAGTCAATTAAATAGTTTCATATTTATGATAATATTCAACTGCAAAGATCTATGTATAGTATACAGTTAAGTACATAAATATTCATATACTTTACACTCTAGCTCTATTATTTTTATAACAAATAATTTCATATTTTAGAATCAATTTTGAAAAATAAATAAAATCATTTTCAGCAAATATTAAGGGCATAGTTTTGCAAAACACTTCAAAAAAAAATCATACAAATTGTTTTTTCAAAATTTGCATGGGCTCTTTTCAAAAGTGAGGTGAAGTGATTTAGAAAATATGGGAGTAAAGTTAATTATAATTTTAATATTTAAATAATATTGATGTTTTGATATAATAAACTTGTCCTTAAATTAAGGAATTATTAAAGTTCCCACTTTTTTGTTCTAAAATGTTGAAAAATTTAATCCTCCATAAAATAATTTTTGGGTGTTTATTTTTAAATTAAATTGATTTGTTGCAAATAAAATATTTGTAAGCTTTACAAATGTGGCCTCTTTTAAGCCTGAGGAGTTAAAGAAACTTAAAGTAAAAGAGATAAAATTTGTTTCTATCATAAACTAAAATAAACTGATTTATAAGATTTTTCACGATAAAGTGATTTTCGAAAGAAGGATTTTTAGCGTAGTTTTATGGTATTAAATAAATTTTATACCATAAAACGTTATTACATACATTTTATTTAATTTTATTTTATTTTTGTTGTACCTCAACTGTGAATACCTTATTAATATTCTACCTCATTTGTGAACAGTCTTATTGTAGTTCTAAAAATGTTATTGAGATTTAATAATTCTCATTCAGTTTATATAATATCTTCTTAAGAACTCTAAGTTTGTATAGAATAATTGCGATTTAATTTGCCAAAATCTAAGACAGCTGATAATACGATATAATTTGCATTATTTTGATATTTTTCTCTGGTACTCGGATTAGGTCTTAGCGTCAGGGGGACACCATGCGTAGCATTTCTGTCTGTTTCGGACACAGCGGCTTTGCACCGTCTGTTTTGGCACTACAACTTCGGTTGTCAGTCTGGATACCACTGCTTCGGTTGCTGGTTTCGACACTACGATCTCGGTTGTTAGTTTCGGCACTGTGACTTCGGTTTCAGCACAATGAATTATCATCTCTGTTGGCATGGCAACTTCGGTTGTTAGTTTCAGCACCGTGACTTCGGTCATCAGTTTTGGCACAGCGAATTGTATTCAAAACTCTTTGCATAAAATAACGAACTAGAATATACGGAAGTTTCAGAAACTAGAAACCTGGGCTTAAAATCGTTTTTGTAAGCATATATCTATTTGGAACCGATCTTCGCTGAATTTCAATAGCAAAATTCTCGAAAGGATTTCCTATCGTTTGATATAAATATTATATTTGTCAGTTATAGATGAGCTTCATAAATGTCAATTCAACCGACACATGGGCGGACATCATTTATTATAATGATCCAGAAAATATCAATTGTTTTGCTGTTTGCCGAACATTATGGAAATTACAAACGGAAGGACAAATGTACACTTTTTACACCTGCTGTGAATAGTATAAAATGTTTTAAAATTATAAACTTATTTTTAAATAAAAATTTACGAAAATATCTCACGTTGACTGTAATATACAATACACATACATGCATACTTGAATAAGAAAAATTTTCCTTATAGATATAAAGTGGAATTGTACATGTTCCAAATACAAGAAATATGTTATCATAATTTCACATACATATGTATATACACAGAAGTACAGCAGCGTCTGAAAGCTTATCAAGGAACAAGTTCATAAAAAGATGCCAATAGTAAGTTGCAAGATCAATATGCATCGTTTTCCTTATTTAAAACTGTTCACCATTCATACCGACCAACAAAAAAACAGAACGATTAAAAGCTAAAACTTAAGTTTGAAATTAAAAATTTATTGCTGATCAGTTGCATGATCACTGCGAAATTGAAATGTCTTTATGAAGTAAAGAGTTCTTTCTTTCGAATGCTATGAATACTGTTTCGTTTTTTGCGACCTTTTCATTCAATTCATGAATGTTTTGACTCTCTGTAAAAGAAGTTGTAATTTAATGGAAAAATATTTATATTAAAGAAACGCATCTGAAGTTCTTGTTATTGTTCGCTTTTCTTACAGCATAAATTTCGATTAAATATTTTAAGCAATTTCGATTTTTTTTCCATTTAGTAGTCAATAGTCCAGTTTATACATAAATATTATTACCATAGTCAGTACATGAAAAATAATTATTGAAACCATTACTTTACAACTGGACATTTAAGATTTAATAAAAAATCGAAATCTTAAAAAATATTGAAGAGAAAATAAAAAAAAAATCCTATCAATGATTTTTATACATTTAATTAACAATGTTAAAAAAATATTTAATAAAACTAAGAATTATTTCGTGTACATACTTTACATATAGAAGAAGTGCATGTCTCCTGTTAGTTACATAAACATAAATAAGAAAAATATTTCAATTTTTAAATTGGGATTTAAAATGGTAAAACAGAAGCAACATTATTAATATCTGGCGTTATTGCTAAAAGGTGTTGCATTTCATTGATTGAAATTTTGTTTTAAAGATTGCGAATTTAATAAAACCGGGTTTTTGTGAAAAACTTATGTAATTATTTTTAGATTTTTAAATAATATTTAAAAATTATTTCAACGTTAAGGAAATATAGTAAAAATATATTGTATTTATTTGAAAAGCTAAACAATTGTGAAAAATATTTCATTTTATATTAACATCCATAGAAAGTCTGGGTACCCTGTTGTGGAATAACAAACACTTTATTGGGTGTAAAAGATTTAATCGAATAAATATTGCAAGTAACCGATTATATTAGTTATAAAATATTTCAAATTAATTTTACCAAACAAATGGAATTCTTGTTAACAAGCTTTTCAACAAATGACATTTCAGTACACACCTCGAAGGCATTAATATTCACTGACACATTTTTAAAAATACATACAAACATATATTCATAAACAAACCATTCCCGATAAAAATAAATTAATGTATCGATATGAAGAAGATAAGTAGTAGTAGTAGTAGTAGAGTAGTAGCTGCTGTTGATTCAGATGCTACAGATGCTGCTATAATACATATTGTAAAAAGTTGAACCAGTGTAAAAATATATTTTATGGTTTATTATAAGATTTTATCCTTGCGGGCTTTATCGATCTGGTAATAAGTTGAGTTAAACATGCAAATATAGTTATTGTATTGTATTTGTTTGTATTTTGTAAGGATGCAACAAAAAAAAATATTAAATAAGTTTTCCATTAAATCGATAATTTGTATTAGAAAAAAAATAATAATAAATATAAAAGTGATTCGAAGAATGGAAATGGGAATATTAATTATTATTTTGGTACTTAAAGCTCTAATAATAATAATAATAGGTACATATGTATACGACATTACATTTGTAAGAAATAAAGGTGATAGATAAAGGTCAGTTGAAATGGCGTTTATAAAGTGGATCAGAAATCGAGTCGGGAGTGTTGCTATTGATATATGCTTAAGAAATCGGTTTTAGAATTACTGAAACCTCTGTTTATGCTTGGGACCTTCTGAATTCATGTTCTGAAAGGGTTTTGCAAATTTCTTCTGAATTGATGATCTGAAAATAAATCGGACCAATTTCTTTTGTGTTCAATTTTAATCACCTTTATTATTGCGAAACATACATAATACAAATTATTGCCGCTAGATAGTGCAAAACAAATTTTTCATTAAAAATGCATCAAAACACCACGGTTTTTTCTCAAATGATTCTCAATTTATATTCAAACTTGAAATTCAAAACTCTATCCACATTTGACACATGTTTGAGAAAAAGGTTTGATATTAAATGATAAAGTCATCATATTTCTAACGTTTGACACTGTGTTTGCTGGGGGGTTGTTAAATAAAAATACACTCACAACATTTATATATGTGAAGGTATGAAAGCATACTTTAAGGCTGCTTCAAAAATTTGTCTATATTGCTACAACATAGGTGAATATACTCGTATGTTATTTATTTTTTAAATATTCATTTTTCTTAAACTGTTTGTTTCTATGCAATGAACAACTTAAAACCACAATTATTTAAAACTTTCAAATCTACTCAACCATAAGTTAAAATCTAAAGTTAAACTGATGTTCAAACGATGCAAAGACAATTTAAAGTTAGTTTTCTGCATCATTGATACAATTGAAAAACTAAACTATTAGAACAATACAAAATATATATATTTTAATTCGTTTAATGTATTGAATTTACACAATTGTATTTAGATTAAAAATAATATATATATCATTTTCTAAATAAAACAATTTGAAATGAAATCTTGAATTCTTGTTTGAAAAAAGTAAAACGTAAAAGTTTATACAAATCAAATTGTCTACAATTAATTTTAATTTTAATATTTGCAATTTATTAGGATTTAATATTCGATAGTGAATATTTTCAACCACCTTATCATGAAGTCGTTCCGTTTGATGGTAACGATAATTAACATAAATTAGCATATATCTGTTAATATTTCTAAGGATTAATACAATAGGTAGTATCAAATATCAAAGAATAAAAATGTTTAATAGAATAAAATCCACTTATAATTTAATGGTTCCAACACCTCAAATGTTTGTAATTTATATTGTTCGTTAGTATATAGAATGTTCGAATAATATTTGAAATTAAAGAAAATTAATTAAGGAAATAAATTGTAAATTATCATCATTTGAATGTTACGAGTATAAAATATATGAAAATTTGCAAATATTCAAATTAAATATATTAATATATGAATATTTGTATACCCTATACCAGGGCTTTTTACAAGAAATTGCTTTGCCATCCCATTTTGGCATTGCAATGGAATTGCGATCCACCACAACTTTTAAAATCAGACAAAATATTATGTAAAGATAAAATTAAAAAAAAAATATTTTAAAAATTTCCGACATTAGTTTTGTTCCATTTGTGCATTATCTGCCTTAACACAAAATCGATTCAGTTTTATTCTACAAAATATTAGTTCATGATTAATATTCTAAAAAGGCATTAAAGCATCTATATAAAGAAGTTATTGACACAATTACACAGTGTTCAGAATCGAATAACACATTCTCTCACATTTCACTCACTTTACATTAAAATTTTGACTTTAGTCTATTTTCTAAAATTGTATATGTCAAACTTTCCCTAAACACAATTTGCAAACGGAATGCAGTTTAGAAACCTATAATAGGTTGTGAAAAGTTTTCAATCAAAGTATATGGGACTTCAAAAAAATGTAGATTTTATAGTCGAAAACATAGATTATAACATAGTTATGAAGTTCAGTTGTCGACTCAGAATCACTGTCTGAGACGATTTAAAAATGTCTGGCTGGTTGGCTGTTTTTTTTTTTTGCACAAGGACAATGACTATTGATTTTGGTAATGATCGGCCCATTATTTCTTCTAGCCCCCAAACAAATGTCCTTCCGGAATAGAGTTTCAACACTAAAAATTTCCTTAAAAATATAAATATTTTAATGAAATTTAACATAAATAAGTTTTATGTAAACACAAATCCATACCCTAAATTTCATGAAGATCGGTACATAATTTAATATAGCTCCCCTATATACCCATCTTTCGAAAATCACTTTAACGTGTATAAATCCCATAAAAATGTTAATATCAATTTAATATACATATATTTTTTTAAATTTAAAAATATTAAAGCTTAGATCAATAAAAAATATATTGGCTATACATACATATATTTCCATATGTTTTCATATGTTTATTTTAAAAGAAGTTTACCTATATTGTGCAAAAGTTTCATTGAAGTATCTCGACTTTTTTACTATTATTTTGATGCAAATATTAAGATTATTTCCAACAAATATTCTTCAAATGTCAATTTCATTTTATTTTGGTCATGGTCTGGAGAAGTCTTAAAGGATTTTATCGATAAATTTTGGACCAGTCTGCATATACTTTTATAGTAACTGTCCCCAAGTTACAATTTTTTATTCATGTCATTCTCTGTTACATTGCATCAGTGGGAATGATTGTGTTACTAATTCACTACCTCCTAGGACATGCTCATGCTAAAGTAACTAGTTACTATATAATAAAGAAACAGTGATGTCCTACTGTAGTCGGTAAAGTAACTACCACCAATAGCTACTGAAATATTTCATGAATGGGATTTATTCACACAAACAAACATACAAATCTATCTATGTGTTCGAATAGTAAATATGCTAACATGTACATATACATTAAACTTTCAATATGCTGATCACGTAAATTTTTTATTTCCATAATATGGGTGAGCGTAATCTACTTTTATGCTAAAAAAATCCATTCGTGGTCATACTTAAAGTTTTTTTGTAAGTTTCTATTCAATTTCAACTTATTTCTATGCATAAAAGATATATGTATATATGTACATAACACAGAGCAACATAAATAAATTGTTTCACTGAATCCAAAGATACTTATAATCTGACAATATTTTGGTTTGAAGTATAACCTTTTTAATATAATTGTAAGAAAAAAAATATATGCCTTAAACCAAATATTATCACTATTATACTACATTTCTGCGAGATGACACATATATTACAAATAAACTTATTTAGAGAAATGTGCATAAAAATATATTATATCGACATATCATAATATATTGCGGATATTTTATATATAAGTCTCAATTAATATCTTAGATGATCTTTACTAAATGTTTAGTCTATGACTAAATGTTTTATATTTTCACACATAGTTATAGAAGTGCTCAAATATAAACACCGAAATTAAAGCTTAAACTAACTTTACAAAAGTTTTTGACGATTTCATTTATGTTTAACACTATACAACCAGAAAATCTTTTCCTGCATTTCATATTAATTTTTTTACACGCAAAGTCATTGCGAGCAAGGCCTTACACATTGGCGGCCCGATGAAGACACATAGCTCGGTTCTAATTTGGTTCATTAAAATACCGAAATTTTATCGAAATACCGATCTATATAAAAACAAAATTCTTTAGCTTAAACATGGTTTTCATGAAATAAAAATGCTTTTTGCCCGATATCCCAGTTATTATTGAAACGATGTATTTCATTTTTTCAGCACAGAAGCCTTCAGAAACTCTAAAACCGGGTTTTTATCAATATCTCCACCATTTGTAAATTAATCTTGCTGAAAAACAATAGCAATATTATCGAAAGGATTTCCAATTGTTAGAATATTATATTATATATGTCAGTTATCGGTTTGCTTCATGAACACCATTTCAATCGACACATGGATGGACGGACATGATCCTATAGACATCATTTCTTACAAGGATCCTGAAAATATTATTTTGTTTTCTTCTTTGACAAAAATTGTGCAAAAATGTGCAGGTTAATCGGAAGTTTATCTGATTTCAGTGTTCTGATGATTTTCTCAATCAATTGTCTGAGAAATCTGAAACCATATAGAAGTGGGCCATCATAATTTATTGTTATGTATATTAGTTTAAGAACCTGTTTGTGTATGTATTTATTTTTAAAAAACAATTGGATTTTACAAAACATTACGAAAAGAAAAGATCTGTGTGTATATTGGGGTTGGGTATAAGTTTGGTTTGAGGCAACACCAAGCCAAACAAACACATACACGCACATATACATATTTCAATACAAAAAAGTTACTTGTTCCTGTTTTTCTTTTTTTTTTATATGTATGTACATATTTAATCCTCATGGCGAATGAGAGTATATCCTTTCGGAGATGTTGTTGTTGTTGTTCTTGCTATTGATGTTGTTGACTTTCAAATGATTGTTATGCTGTATTCATACAAATGACTATGACGACAACGACGACACACTTGAAATGGGATTTAAAACTTGACAACATTTTTTATAAACAATATTTCAATTTATTCTTTATTTTTTATTTATTTTTTTTTTATAAATGTATACAGTTATAAATAAAAAAATATATATAGTATAAAAGGACATAATGGTGGCGCAAATATTATGAAGGAATGGTTTGACTGTATTGAAGAATGAACTTGTTTTCTTTATTTGTATTTGTTTGTATATTTGTAGTTGTTGCTAAATATTATTCGTATTGCGATGATGATGGTGATGAAATTTCAAAGGAAGGAAAGAATAAAGTATGGACGTGTTTTCAAGCTTCAATAAACTTTGTACGAGTATAAAAGTTGGGGAAAAAAAGTAACAAAAGAAAAACTTAACTTGAACAACAAAACTTTTTCATGTATAAAGTTGTCTTGTATATTTGAGAAAATAAAATCTACACAAAAATTAGAAAATAAAACAGAAATATTTATATGTATAAAAATGTGAGATTTTATATCTATATAAATATTTATGTACGTATGTATGTATGTATGTACGTACCTTGTATGTTTATATAATTGACTGCTAAAAATTCAACAAATACTATTTAATAAATAGTTCCACTTGTACAAAAATTTTCACTGGCTTAACAGACTTGTTTACACAATTTTGTAACAAAAAAAGTTTGGATTAAATAAATGTTTCTGTGTATAAATGTGTATCAATATATATGTAAATATCAATGTATGTATGTATTTGTTAGAATTTATGCACTTGAAAAAATTATATAATTTATATCATAAATATTCATGTGTCAATTATGATACACTTTATTATAATGTACTAAGTCTATAAAGCACTTTTTTGAATTGGCTATATTTCTCATGATAAATAGGTATTTGTAAAATTATCGAGGTTGCATTATATATTGAAGCATATTTAGGGTACGATATGTCCAATTTGATACAATAAAATATCAGAAAATTTATATTGAAATTTCTTTCAAGTTGAACTCAAATTATTTTTAATATGTTATGGAGATATTAGATCTATTTACAACTTGTAAACGATATATATTCACTAATATTTGTATTAAATAAAAATTTATGCATATGTCTTTGTTAATTGACAATAAATTTAACGTTATGATCAAAGAATAAAAATTTGAATTTTTCGATAATGTTATAACGCTGATCCACTGGGAGGGAAAAGGAAATTTTCATTCCAAATGAATAATGCTTAATAAAATGTCTGAACTTATTCATTTAACTTAAAGAAATAATTTGTAAATCGGAATGGTATAGGATATCATATAATTGGACTATGACTTTCTCGTTTTCTATACCCCCACCAAAAGGATCGGGGGTATATTGATTTTGTCATTTCGTGTGTAACATTTCGAAAAAATCATTTAAAACCTAATAAAGTATATATTTTCGAAATCCTGGTTAAATCGATCTAGTCGATCTAGCTACGTCGGTCTGTTGAAAGCAGGATTTGTATCGAATAGGACAACGTAGATGCGAGATTCTTCTCAAATATTTATCTTATAAAGTTTATGAAAAAAGTCTAAATACACCACTCAATTTCAGATATTCAGTAAATGTGGAAGAGAAAACCTAAATTATTAAAAAAAAATGAATTAAAAAATAATTCATATGTACCTGTAACATAGGGGTAAATTGTTTGATATAAAAACATAATTATTAATAATTTATCGGTCCGCCCTGGGTCTCAATTATAGCTTGAAGGTGTCGGAGCGTTGAATTTACTCAATTTTCAAAAATATCAAGCGTAATTTCGTACCATGCCCGAACAAGCGCACTTTTAAGAGTTTCACGACTGCTTATGTAATTTTTTCGTACCTTTTTATCTATCAGTAAATATCACATGCTTCCAAAAGTCAACATCTTTGTTAAGATGTGCCCGAGCAAATTCAAACCGAAGCTTACGATTTTTGTAGTGCAAAACGTTTATAACTGTTATCGGTGCAACATTTTTCAAAGTATTCCGATAGTTTTCGGGCACTAAGTTTCAGATCAGGCTTCACTTCTTTCAGCATACTGCTAATATCATTGCCAGTGCCTGGTTTATTTTCTGTGCTCTTGGTTGCTTCATAATTTCTATGTATTATCGTCATAAGTTTTGCTTTCCTTTCGCTCACTGACCACAATATATCTAACAGAGATCGATAGCTCTTTTCTACCTTTCATTTTTGATGAAATTACAGATATTTTACTTCTTTTACTTGAATTTGTAAAATTAATTGAAGATAGAGATTTTAAGATCAAATAAAAAATAAAGGTTTATTGTTTCTTTCTGTTCTTAATTTTCTACTTACTACATGGAATGTTCACACCATATCCAGACTAAAATACCGGTAAATAACGTTATTATTGAAAAAACTGGAAAAACCCGTAGAAAGTTAACTTTTGGAATAATTTTTAGTTGAATTTCGCAAAAAATTATTAAATTACATATTTTATTTAATAAAAATGCACTTAAATTTTTTTTAAAATATGAATATTTAACGTTAGAGAACCTCACATGATTTTTACAAATACATTTTTTATGGCAACAAAGCATTTTGGAATATAAAACTCGACTTTTTAAAGAAAATTTGGTTAAAAGAGTGCACAGATTTTTTTCGAAATTTTCGACTTCCTGGGGTCCTAGATTCAATATTTTAATTATCTTTGCAATCATTAGCTAAATAACTGATAATCGAATAAGATATAAATCATTCCTTTATCAGATATGACTTTTACTCTGAACAGTTCTGGACTTCGGCACAATTGATATCAAACGTATCAAAAATATCGTATTTGAATCAGAAAACTATATTAAAATATATTTCGAAAATATCTTTGAAAAATAATTTATTAAAAGTGCACTTACAAACCTTTTGAGGTTGTGGTGATACTACATTAAATTTGTACTTTATAATTTGAAATTTAAAAAATAGATGCTGCAGATGGTGCAAGTGTACAAGTTGCCGCTTCTAGTATTCACAAGCTACCAC
>MINK01173182.1:0-22129 GCA_001735545.1 Phormia regina
TTTTTTAACAAATTGCAATTTTATTAATTCTAAATTCTATATAAAATAATTTGTAAGAATTACTTTAGGTGGTACTGCATCATGTCTGTCCATATCTCTGACGCTATGTTGCTGAACTGTTTAAATGCTGTCGTTATTGTTTTGTTTTTTTTTTTTTTTTTTTTTTTTTTTTTTTTTTTTTTGCTAGTTGCTGTTTTTTCATTCGTCTTAAAGACAAACGAAACCATGGATGGATGATGATGATGCATTCCAAAATGACAAAACAGTTAAAAAATAATTAATTGCGTTACCTTAAATGGCTAAAAGCAAGTTTTTTTGTTGTTTATTTTTTTGCTAATGTTAATGGTTGTGCAGTGCACAGACTTGGTTGTATTCTCTGCATTTAGGATGTTGATGGTTGTTGTAATTGTATCTTTTGTAGTTTGGTTCATTGGTTGAGTCGTCATCGTTAACTAAATGGTTGGCTGGTAAAGTTGCAAGTGTATGTTGCAAGCTGCAACTACATAACAACAATTTGCGCATTGACATGTGTGTGACCATTTTAGTTAGTTTTTTTTTTTCGTAAATATTTATTTAGAGTTTTGTAAGTTTTTATAAATTGTATTGTTGTTGCATTATTATTGTTGTTGTTGTTGTTGTTGTTTTATTTAAGAAAAGATATAAAAATTACTTTTGGTTTCATTATTTTTTTTTTTTTTTTGTTCTTATTTTTATCAAGCCTTAAATAAAACGCTCACACACACAAAAAAAGTTACAACTCTTTAGAGGAATGCGGCCACTTTAAGTTTTTTACTAATAGCTCCAGCATTTTCTTTGCAAACTCTTTGCATTGTTTCATGTGCATTCATCATACTCTTACTCGTACATACTCTACTTCTAGTTGTTTGCAGGCATTTTAAATTTACCCTGCTGTGGGCCATTTTTTGTTAGCACCTTCTTAACTAATACATTGCCACATTTACCAAAGATATTTTATTGGGTTTCTCCTCTGTACCAAGGAAAAGAAGTAGAAGAAGAGGAAGAAGGCAAGTAAGATACTTTTTTCGAGCTGGTAAATTGTTTTTCGTGTTGCGTTTTTTATTGAATTTTAACAAGGAGCGAGAAAGTATGTCACTTTAAAACAGGCATAATGACAAATGAACAAATTTTAGCTAATCCGACAATATAATTTAGTTTAATCGCTAAAGAATAGTGGAAACAGGATTTTAACATAAACAACAATATGAAATGAATATAAATCTTAATATCTAATTAATTTCCTTTACTTTTATTTTAATTGATAGATTTTCTATAGAGTCTTTTTTTTTAATATTTTATTTTCTTTTTGTTGCTGTGTAATAATATTAACTGATATTTTTATAATAAAAATTTATTTTATTTACCTGCATCTTGGTCTTAATATCTGTTTATCTCTTTACATTTTCTAATCTTGTTTTCTTTTTATTTCACTTCCCACATTTTGATAATAAATTTAAAATCGATATAAAAAAAATAGAAACAATTTCTCTCGGTTTTAGTAACTTTATATTGACAACAAATTAAAAGTAAAACTTTTTATTTTTATTTTCAGCATCTCATTTGCTCAATCACTATAAATCATTCAACTAAACTTTAATAAACCTACAAAATTACACAATCTTAAAGATACTTCACATCATAAGGGAAAGAGAGAGAGAGAGGGAGGGAGAAAAAAAATACAGATAAAGATTGTTAAACATTGATAAAGACTAAAACTATTGAAAATTAACAACATTTAAAATGCTTCCAGATTTTATTTCACTACAAAATGCAACGAACAACACAAACTACGAATTGTTGATTGTAAGAATAACAAAATAGTTAAAACAACAACGACAACAACAACAACAATATGAAGAACTCGATATCACCATCAACAATAAAACCAATTGGTCTGATAACAATCATTGAGAAATCTAATCAAATTTAAATATTATTAGTTGATGATGATTTCCTCGAATTTGTTTCAGAAAACAAACTAAAGATGTAAAAAATAAAATGAACAGAAATAATGAAACGAAAATAAATTTAACGGCCATTTAAAATAAAAACAACAAACCAACCAACAAAAACAAAAACGTTGAGAAAAAAAGATTTTTTAAATAATTAATTTTAAACTAATGAACAGAACAATATACCATCAATGAAATCAGAAACTATAAAATTTATATCAAACATTATACGTAGGTTGTGTAGTAATTTTGAGAACTTTTAAGGTTCTTCAATTTAGTGTCATTACAAGATTTTATTTTTTTGTATTAAAATCTAAACAAATGTTATAATTCCAGTTACTAAAACTAATGATTTTATTATAACATTAGGGTACGATATTAAAATTTAAAAAGACGTCTTGAGAAAGGACACCTCGAAACACTTTCTATTCTATTTACCTCAGCTTGTAAGTTCAACTTACAAGTTGACGGCCCACGTATCTTCAACAAACATTTAAAACTACAACTTTACTAAATATCCACAACAATAAGTTAAATACGGTTGGCAGAGGTTAAAGGCAAAGAACCAAACAAAATCCAAAGAAAAAATATTTTATAGAAGAAGAAGGAGATGATGAAGAAGAAGAATAATCATTGATTCAACTAAACGATACACTATGTTTCGACTAATTAGCATTTCTACTAAAATTCCACGAGGCCAATTAAAAAATACATTGGAAAATAACAACAACAACAACAACAACAAAACACAATACAACATTGACTACAACAACTAAATAAAAACGAATGGCGATAATTTACCTACATCATCAATGGGTTTAGGTTTTTTATTTACATGCAGATGTTTATCTTTTTGAATGAATTGTGATTGAGTCGACGATGACGATGACGACGACGTTGAACGTAGAAGTTACTGTCATTACAGTTGTTGTTGTTAGTGTTCTTGTTGTTGTTGGAATAGTAGAAGTGGCCAAAGTAGTAGTGTAGATGAAGAGGTTGAAACATTGGTGATTCTTGCTTTAAGGTATAAATACTTGTTGTTATTGTAAAACACCTAACAAACAAATCAAGAAGGAAACCTTTTTCAATGGTTCTGATTTCACAGCAGGCAGTGATACAAATTTCAAAACGTTAAAACACTACTGTTGTATCTACAAACTGCAACAATAACAACAACAAGAACTACATTTCAGGTGTTGTTTTTGTAGGAATTTTTATTTTTTTCATGTAAAGGACAGTCATCCAGCCACCAAATTGAATTTGTTTCCCCCATCTCTTTAACTCAATCAGCTCATTTGGATTATCACTACACAACTTAAACGATTCATAATTAGAAAAACAGATTTTTTTGTTATTTTTTGTCTTTCAGTTTGTGTGACTGTTATGCAACGATGTGTGGCATGGTCACAAATTTAATCGATACAAAAAAAATTTAAAATACAGGAACTCTATACTACCAGGTAGGTGCTTAAATTAGCATATGACAACATTGTCAAACGATTAAAAAGAAAAAACATCCTCTACTATGAATTGTTTGTATGAAAACGAGCCAACTGAGCTCGATTTAGGTCTGTATGTCCGTCCGTCTGTCTGTTGATATACTTAAGTTTAAATATGAATTTGGGTGAGAAGTTTTGCTATAATTGTCGACGCGACGTAGACATTTCTGCCGTCATCAGCCACTAAAATACATATACAACGCTGAGAAACTTATGTTTTTGTAAATGTCATGTGAATATATCACAACTCCAGGAATGGTTTAATAAATTCTCTATATAATCACCTTAAAACTGTATATTAATTCTCACCTTTAGCTTGAGTTACATTTTTTATTGGAAATATTTTAAGGGGAGAAATATAAAAATAAATGAGAATTTAACCAGTTAAGAAACATAGGTCCCATATAGGTTTCAAAAAAATATAAGTTTAAAAAATGTACATTAATTATCTGAGTTTATTAATTTAAAACGAGAGAAAAAAGTATAGTTGGTCAACGCCGGCAATATGATACCCTACACCATTGCCTATATGTACCAAAATTCGGGAAGGAACCAATTATAAATAATACTTAAAGAGAATATTACGTCGATACTATGGTTCACATGTATTTATGCAAATTTTAGTGATTCCCGAAATTGGGTCTTATATTGTAGTTATTATCAATTATGGTCCGATCTTCATGAAATTTTCTACTGTTATTTATATTTATAAAAATGTTATTTTGTTGAATATTAAATTGTTATTAACATTCTTATGGGATTAAGTCACATTAAAGTGATTTTCGAAAGAGGTGTTTATATGGGAGCTATTGTAATTAGAAATGTTCTTTCTCTGCGTTACAATATTTGAACAAATACATAACCACCTGTGGTGGTGTAGGGAATAATTAATGTTTATTTGAAAAGATATAATAAGTTTTATAAAAACCGATATCTATGACATTTTCCTATATATCTGGTGATATATAGATTTTATTTCAAAATAAATAAAACAAATTTTAATACTTTGTTCTGAAGTAAACCGCATTTTACGAAACGCTTTAATTGTGGTATATTCTCCCCTTTTTTGATCAATGATTTCGTATAATGGATCAAAGAACTCATAATAACGAAACCTCTGAGAATTATTGCCTAAAAAGTATACAATTGCCGTAAAAAGTTAGTCGTTTCACAGGTTGAAAGTTGAAAATATACGTTAACATTAAAGCACAACGTACAAGATCGTTGATTCAAGTTATTCGTACTTTCTTTAATGAACACGTTCGTTGAATAAAATAAATAATTCAAATGAACTTTTTGTTTTAACAACGATGCTTTTTCATTAAATCAAAGTATTAGTACATAGATTTAACGAACATAATTCAAGAAACTAATACGTTGATCTCAACTAACTGATTTATTTTACATACTACTAAATAAATTAAAAAATGGTTTCAATGTATTATATTTGGTTATTGGTTTAAATTAATGTTTTTTTTTTGAGACAACGTATTCGTACGTTGAATTAAGGAGTTTTTGCAATAATCAACGAATCGTATTCAATGTTTTTCCATTCGTTGAGTATACTCTCAGTGTTCTTGGTATAAGTTTTAATCGATTCATGATATTTTGCAAAAAATAATACTTTTCCCAATTATTCCTTTTTTTGTCATGAAACTATCATGTGGAGAATTTCAAACATAATTCCTCAAATGTTCAAATTATTTATTGTGATACTTTGGTTCTCAAAGGGTTTAATTTTCATTCAACCATTTCAGCGCCAATAACAATATTAAAAGGAAATGAAATTTCATTTGATTGGAATTGTTTTTTGTTGTTTTAATTTCCATATGTACCTTTACGAATTGACTTCTTCACTTGGTCATTGTTGTTGGCGTTGTTGTTGTTGTTGTTGTCCCTCGTTGTAATCAGTTAAATGTTGTAGTTTTTCATTTACAATTTTTGTTTCGTTAATATTTATTTAGTCTCTACAACATGTAAATTTATTTCCAAGTATTAATTACTTTGGCTTCCGAAATCACAAAGTTAACAACAACAACAATACACAACCATAAGAAAACATAATATTCATTTACATATTTATGTCATTTTCATTAAATAACAGAAACAAAAAATATAAAATAAAATAAAATAAAAACTTACAACTAAGAAAAGTGAATTAATTGAAAGAAATGAAATGATCTGAACAAATTTATTTGATCACCCAGAACAAAATTATTATCAACATGATGTTGTTCATTTATAACAATCAGATATATATTTTTTAGGTTAAGTTGTTTTTTTTATAAGAAAATTATTTAAGAAGAAAAATCTGAAATCAAATTTCAATAAAGTTAATTATTAATTATTTTTTGTATTAATTTTAAGAAAAAATTCAAGTTAATTTAGTGATTTGTGAAAGCCAAAGTCACCCTACAATACTGTTAGTCGATTGTATACTTTAAAACATGAAAGGAAAGGTATATTAATGAATAAAATAAATTCTGTTTAGTAGGTATAAACAAAAAATATATATTTTTTCAGATTTTTTATCAATATTTATAATCATCATCATTGTCGTTATGATCATCTTAATCATTCATCGTAATTAATTTGTCAGTTATAATGTTTTCAAATATTTCTCATAATTTAACTTCTGTATTTTTTTAAATTTCTGGATTTTTTCTTTTTCTTTTTCATTTTTGGAAATATGATTTTTTGTGCTTTAAACTGTAGATTATTTGAATTTGATAACTTTATTATTAATAATAATCATCTTTTTATTAGTTTTGTGTGTGTGTGAGTTTCTTTCCTTTTTAGTTTTTTTTTCTCTTTCGTTTATAATTAATATTGTTTTTGTTGGATTTCGTGTTCCCCAAAATGTCTACAAATTATGATTTGATTAAGATATTTGTCACTATATTAATGTTTATTTCTTAATATGTATTTGTTTTTTTATATTGGATTCATTCATTCAGTTGAGTTCTCAGGAACTCTGCATGTGTTTTTAATTTGCTTCTCATATCGTGATTTCAATATTTTTTTTTTTTTTTTGATTTTGTTTAATTCAATTAAATTTTGGTTGCTTGTGTTTTTAAGACAAATTATAACGTTTGGCTTTTTATCATAATTTGAATGTTGTTGTCAAAATATTTGTTGTTGTTTTCAGTTTGTTAGACATGTGGGATTTTTTGTTTTTTACAGAATGTTGAACAAATTTGTATTAAGTATGAGAAATTTTAAGTTTAAACAAGTTTCTTTTTTCTTAAGATTCCAGGAAATAGTTTAAAATACATGCTTGAAATGTTTTATTTAAAATATCAATCTATCAATATTTACTAATGAAAATCAATCATTTTTTATTTTTAACCTTGAAAGCATTATGTCCTTAAGATATTTTACTATTAGGGAGGTAATGGTGGTCAGTTTAAAAAGATAAAAAAAAAATTTAATTAAAAGATATCTTAGTATTATTGGAAGAAATTATTTGGATTCATAATAACGTCTGCTTTTTTGCTAAATTTATTAAGACTGTGATAATGATAATTATTTATGTTAAATTTATTACGACCGGTCTTATTAATTTTGTTAATTAAAAACCACATCCTGAATAAGTTAGTAAATGCTCTGCTTTTCTATTTTTAAATTTAACTGTTATTTTTCAAAATAATTAAACCATAAAAATTTTAAGTCACTTTAGCATTTTATTATTAGTATTTTTTTGTTTGTTTTGTTTCCTTCTTATTTGTTAATTTGTTATCAAAAATCTTTAAAAATATTTTGCATTTTTATTATAAACAAATTAATCACACCTAACAAATTTGTCTACGCCAATAAAAAACACATATACACACACTTACACACACAACAATAAACCATAAAAACAAATAAATAAAAAAATTATTAATTAAGCTAAAAAAACAACAACAATAAACAGCACGAAAAAATAAATAAATAAACAAATGAAACAATACACGTTTAACGTAAAAAAAAAAACTTATAAATATTTCGTTTGTTTTTTTTTTTTCTTTTTGTGATTTCAATTTAATTTTTTTTTTTATTTGACTTTTTTGCACGATTATAAATTCATTGTTGTATGAGTGAGTATTTATTTATTTGCATGCAAATTGTAATCAAAATTAATTAGTGAACATTTTTATTGTTTAACAAATGATGATGAGGATGGCGATGACGTTCGTTCGTTGGTTGGTTGGTTGGTTAAGTGGAGCGTAGAGAATAAGACAACTTAACTGAACTTGACTCGAACTTAAACTGTTTGTTAAACTACATAACTGTCTTTGTGATCATATTGGTTTGAGTTTATTATTATTATTTTTTTTTTATTATTATTAATTTGCATAAATTGTTAATAAATATTGTTGTTAATAATCATTTAGCAAACAAAAACCTAACGAGACAATATATGTATATATTTTGTATTTAAATAATTTATTTAAATTTACAAACAATTTGCATTAATTTCACCACCACAAAATGAGAACAAATCGATCGTGTAGGCAATTATATATAAAAAAACAAAAAACCAATAAAAATATATATAAAAAAAAAACATTTAAAAATATTAATTTTAATAACTGAATTAGTTAAAAAACAAGAAATAAAGTGTGTGTACGAAAAGATTATTAGAGAGAGGGAAAAATTGTTAGTTAATAGAAAATTAAAGAAATAAAAAAATATAATCAATTTATTGTTGTTGTTTTTTTTTCTAAGGATACTTTTCAAATAATTTTAATTACACATACAAAAAGTCACCAATTAACAAATATATATGAAAATAATTCATTCAATTAAAAACTTGGTCAAATTTGTACCTCTTACCAAAATGATTATATCAATTACTAAAAACAATAAAATATGCAAAACAATTAATAAATTAATTAAATCAAACAAATAGGTGATAAAATGAATTAGAAATGTGTATAATAAATAAAGTTATACTAAAATTTTGATAAAAATTTAAACATTTGTGTTCATTGAAAAAAATACTGTAATAATTTTTTCTCTGTACACAATTTATTAAATCAATTAATGTTTTGTTTAATTTAATGTTCAGACTAATATTGTTTTAATTTTCTTATAAATGTAATGAAATTAATTTTTAATCACTTAAAGTTATTTACTTGTGGAACATTTTTTTTTAATGGAAGTTCCAAGTAAATATTCTTATGTTATTTTCGTGTACATTCTTTACATGCAGAAATTGTGCGTGTGTAGCAACAGCAACAAACACCTGTTTTTCAATACTAATTTTGAATTTATTTACTTGTGATAAAATGAAATATAGAATAAAACTTTTAGGGAAAAATATACAGGGTGTGTTAAATGTTACACTCGGGGTCGGAAAATTACTGTTATTTTCGAATTTCTAAATAAAAAAAAACAGTACCAACCAAATGTCGGAAAACTTATTCAACTACATTATTGTTACACTATATTATTAGATTTCGATCCATCAGTGAATATCAATCTATGGTGACGATATTTTTCTTGGATAATTCTAAAGATTATTTTAAATTGAGAAGAATTATGTTGGTCCATATTGAATTTATTCAGAGACGGAACCTGAAGGAGAATGTCTGTTATGGGCTCTAAAGGGTTTTACATTGATATTGATAGCATTGCATTTTTCATTCATTCTTAACATAGTGGATTAAATTTTTGGAATTTTTAGGTAATAATTATGTTTTTATTCTTTGGAAAGAATTTCATAGACTTATAGACTGATTTTGAAAAATAATATATTTTAGGCTTCAATTGTAAAATATCGGACTGGATCTGAGTGATCCGAAGCTTTTGAAAATTCTCCCCTAAATCGTATACACATATATATACGTAGTATGCAACATCTCTTTAAAAGAGATCCTGTCATCAACATTAATTATTAGTTTTTTTCTTGTAGCTTCAAGTTGCGTGTTATAAAACATTTATTTATTTGTGTGTGTTGTTTAATATTAATAATGTTAATCATTTAACTTTTAATAAATAAAACAATGATTAAAAGGAGTTTACCGATGAAATATTATTGCAACATGTTTGTTTAATAATTAACATAGAAATATCTATACAATTAATTACTTATTAATATTGTTTAGGAACAAAATGATAATCTTAAGTATTTTATGGATTTATGTAACACTTAAGTGAATATGGACTGTATTACTATATTCCCCAAATAAATATCGGGAATATTGTGATGATAAAGAAAATCGTCGTTAAATTGCTAAGCCTTGATCATCAATATTATAATTTCAAACCATTTTGTCTTTCTATTAATTTTTTCCCCCAACCCAATATCTTATATTGATATTTAATAACAATTAAGACAAAAATAAAAATTTGTAATATTTTTTAAGTTTTTTTTTTATTATTATTTTTCTAATTAAATTTCGTAAATTTGTCATGAAAAATGTTAAAATTATTTTAAAACGATCCTAAAATAGTTGAATAAAATTTAAACAAAACTAAACGAAACAAAACAACATTTAACATTCCTTATTTGTTGCAAATTATAAAACATTTACAAAGTTTTTTTTGTTTTTGTTTTTTTTCGTACAAGTATTTCTGGGCCCAAAATGGTCATAAACTATTTACTCACACACATTTTATAGCTCATATGTACTAAGACGACAAAATGTTTTTTAACTATAAAACACACACCTTATACGATGATCGTCTTTGGATCTGTTTGTTTACGAAAGTGTGTGTGTGTGTGTGTCTGTGTGTGTATGTATAAGATCGTACAAGTTAATAGTTGTAAATATATATTGTATAAGTAGCATTAATGGTGGTGGTTGCATGAATTACCAAAAGTTTGTTATAGCACATCGGCGACATCGACAATGGCGATATATACGATGAGACTCCAACAAACTTTTGGCAGAACAACAAAATAAATAGAAAAACAAAAACAACCAACCAACCAACAATGTACAATTTAAAATATAAAAAAAAACAAGTATTAAGCAATTACAAATTAACTTAATTGCCAACATTTTATTTGCTATTTTCTAATGCAAAATATTTTAATTTAGACTAGATCGTGACATTAATTGTTTTAAACAACACACAGCTACACTCTCTCAAATAGTCGGATTAACAAGTCTATGGTTATTGCATTATTGTATTGGTGGCAAGAGCAAAAGTTTATATTTTGTTGCCTATAAAATTCTTTGTGCTACAGTAACAGTTGGTGGCAACTGTGTTTTAGCCATTTAATTGTTTGTGTTAGTAGAAATATTTGTTGCTTTTGTTGTATTTGTATGTAGCAAAGCCAGAGATCAGTAGCAAGTATTACAACAACATAAACTTTGTTTTTAAATGGCTTTGCATGTTGCACATGCGCATACGAGTAACCAACTTAAAATATTTTACCACAACTTTACAATTATACTCTCATCTATATCAACATATTTGTGCTTCTAGGAATACCATGGTTAACAGGAATGATAAGAGGGGTACAATAGTACTTTTATTTATTTATTTTTTTTTTCTTTTTTTTACAATACAATAAGTATCGAATAGAAATTAAATTGAATCTATAATCAAGAGAATGGTATAGTTGTTATATTTAAGAAATCGTCAGTCTGGTCGTTAAATCATCTTAGAGAATTATTATAGTCCAATTGATATAAATAGAGATGGAATTGTGCCCAATACTTTTGACACAGTAGCACAAACATATAATAACATTTAAATGATTTTCAAAGATTTACATGAATAATTGGTTTAAATATTATATAATCAAAAATTTATAATTTAAATATAATGAAAATCTGTGATAAGATAAGGTGCTGTAAGATAAGCAAAGAAAAAAAGTATACAAATTTTAGAACATTTATTTGAACTCTTATTTTTAACGAAACTTGAGGCGCTAGAAGATGGAAATCTGTGATCACTTTATTAAAAAAAAAATTATTCTTTTCAATAAATCTTTTTATTTGACATTTCTAATTGAGAAACTTCAAATCAGTGTTGCTCAGTGTTATTTTACCATAAACTTTTTCTTAGTGTTTTTATTATATGATGAACGAACAAAATGTTTTCTTTTTTATATTTCCCTGTCAGTTTCTCTCTGTTGTTGTGCAAATTTAAAGTTTACGAGCATTGCATTGGTTGCAAATTTGAATAAATTGCTTGTGATTTGTAGACACCGTAACAAAAACTTCACAAAAAAATATTAATGATGATGTTAAAATATCATTAATTTAAGAAAACTAAATAAAAAAATCGAATAATCAAAAATAAATTTAACAACTGCATTAAAAAACAAAAAATGAAATTTTATTAAAGAAGAAAAAAAAAAAAAACATTAAAATAGATTTACATTTAACAAATAAATTGTTGCCATATTAATTGAGTAGTTAGTCATCATTTAGTTTTGAGTTTAAATTTAATTTGTTTTTGGTTTTTATTGTAACAAAAATCGAAAAAAAGATATAAACTAAAATACAAGGAAAAAAAACAAAAACAAAAACATTAAAACATTTCTATTTGTTAAATAGTTTAACATTAATCGTGTTGCAACTTTTTTTGTTGTTGTTGTTTGTGTTTGGTTTCTTTAACAACATCTCCACGTAGGCTTTTTCAGTCGACTTTGGAGCTTATCTTTTGTCTGCATCAGCGTGTGCAACTTGCTATTTAGTGGTGCCATTAACTGTTTGCTGCTTTTTTTTTTTTTCTCTAACTAGACGCAATTTCTTAGCAGCTGTATCAGTTATTGTTGCTGTTGTTGTGTTTGTTGTTAGTAGTGGCAAATATGTAGATTATCGCTTGCACTTGTAAGTATTTGGCTTTCAAAGGTGTCAACACCTTTTTCTCACAAATCTGTTAAATTAATTTGTTCTTTTTTTTCAGTTTCTATATGTAAGTGTATTAGAGTTTTTTTAAATTTATTTTAATTGGTAAAGTCTATGATCATGGACATGAGAATCTACTGCACATTTACTATCAACAAACATAGTTTTGCGGCAAACAAATATATTAGAAAAAATAAATAAAATAAACAAGTTAATTCCAGAGTTTGTGTTTTATTTATCATTAATTCTTACATGTCTTAGCAATTCCTCTCTAATTGTTTGTTAAGTATTACAATTGAACAAATTTACAACTTAAAATAAAGTCTCTACTTTTGCATTAAAATGTCAATAACCTAACAACAATCTGCAACATTATACACGTATCCGTAGTGAAGAAAATTGTATACAAAACATAAAATACAAATTTCAACAAGAAATGAATGAAATGCATCACGAAAACCAATTAAGAATCCTAACATTATATGAAAAAGGAAACTCAAATAAAAAAAAAAAAGAAACTCAACTTGTTATTAATTAGGGAGAACAGTAGCCGGATTAAAGGAATATATATACATATATATTTATATGTATGAATACAGTAGGCAATGTAAGAAATAAAATAAAAAAAAAGTTGCATACAACATTAAAGAATTATACCACTAATTTGGCAGTATTAACGTTTGAATGAATTTAAATTGATACGAATACAAACAAGCTGTTAAAAAGTTATCCATCTCTTCCCTTCTAAATGTTAAGGACAAAGATAATAAAAACAAAAGAGTGTACACAAAATAAATTTGAGGGATTAAAAAATATATTTTTTAGTTAAAAAATTATTTTTTAAATAATCTTTTAACTGATGAATCAATAGAGCAATGGTTCTCAAGAGGGGATTCAGACCCCATAAGGGATCTCAAATGTAAAGGTTACCAGAAAAGATCTACAAATTCATCAATAGTGAAAAAAAGAAAACAAAAAAAATTATGTGATCAAGTTTTTGAATTTTATGTACACAGTTTATATTAATTAATTTTTAATTGATTTTGCTCGAATCATCAAAGTGATAATATTAATAACTACAATAATTGATTTTATTATTACTGCTTTTACTTAAATAGCTCTAATGAGCAGAAATTTTTTAAAAAAAAATTTAAAATTTATTTTATTTCTATATTTTTATAGACGAATTTATAATTTTTATTTATTTATTATTTTTTTAAAAACTGTCAATTTATTAAAAAATAATTTTAAATCAATTAGAAATTAATCACATAATATTTTTCTCTGTGTATATTAAGATTTTTTCGATCGCACTCCTTTGTTCCAGAACACATGAAAATGGCGTTACGAAATTGTCACCTCCAGAACTAATTCTGTGTTAAGCTAACATACCAGTAACCATTCTATGGAATGGTTGTTGAACTAGTTCATTCATCAGCGATTTTTTGTGGAAATTGTTCCATTCACAACTAATGTTGTGAATGGATTAGTTGTTCCATTCACAACTAATGTTATAGCAACTAATGTTATAGCAAAAACACAGGTTTTAGAACCTGTGTTTTTATTTTTTATTCTATTTTTAAATTAAATTCGAACAATTTTACCTAATTAAATGTATGATTTTAAGCTTTACTAATCTCCTACACTTGCTATATTCCAACACTAACACCAACAACAAACAGCAACTTTATTAGACACCCCAGAGTGCTGCCATAAACTATGTTGGAGTTCTATGTAAAATTTTAATATAAAATCAAATGACTCTATAATTTATTACAATAATAATATAATTGTGCCTAAAGGAAATTATAGTTAATTATAGAAATAAAAGAAAACTTTAAGATTAATTACTCTAAGGATTTCCTGGAACAACAGTTTCAAAGGAATAAGGAAGCATTGGATTCCAAAACATTATTTCCAAAACAAATACAAAATAATTATTTATATCTTTATAAGTAAATTGAATAATAAATCTTCTATTTGTAGCTTTTGCCAACATCTTCAAAAGCAGCCAGAAGCTCTTTGTATATCTGTCTGTCTATCTGCCTGTTTATGTTTATTTAAAGGTTTTTCTGTTAAAGAAAAACTAATTTGTGGAATTTTTGAAATTAATGAGTTTCCTTTCAAATTGTTTAAACAAAAAAAAAAAAAAAACACCTAATAATAACAACAATTATCTTTGCAATTATTACTATAAAAACAGTTAATTAAATTTCAAATATTGTTTCGTTTTAATGACTTATAAGCGTTTCTTGGAAAATCCCTCGCCTTTATGTTGGCTTATGGCATTAAAACAACCTAAACAACAATTAGTTGCTGTCATTTTAACACTATGGAGCTTAATAAAAAAAAAAAATAAATAAAAAATTATAACAAATATAGAAGTAGTTGAATTTAAATGACAAGTGTAAATTGCAATTGAATGTGTTTCTTTTATTAATTAATTCACATTTTAGTTTGGTATTTTATTTTTATTAATTTATTACATACATATGTATAAACATATTGATAGATTTTAAAACAAACTCATGTTTTTCTACAAATTGTGTTTTCTGTTTAATCCTCTACATACTTTCCCAAGACGATAGTGATCGGTTTCATCATCATGATCATCTTGTACAAGTCACTTGGTTGTATTTGTCGTGTTTGACTCTTAAATTTTGTGTTCAAATTATTTTTCCCAAATCGTAAGACCAGTTTATTATTGTTGTTGCTGTTGCTGCTGTCGCCTTTTTACATCAACTTAATTGTAAATTACCATCATTGGTTTTATTGACAACATCTAGAGTCTGATGGAAAAAAGAAACAACATCAGTATTAAGTCTTCACAAATATTCAAACATATATTTATAGCTTTCAGATTGCTCATATATGAAGTAAAAAAAAACACAGCAAAAATCTATATACTACATAAGCATGTACATATTTATTTGTACAAATATCGAGTTATTTACAACTCGTAATTGTTTTAGATAAATTTTATGATTGTTTTTCATTTCAGTTCTCTTTCTCAATTCCTAAAATTAATATCATTATATTACACCATTTTAAAAATTGAATTTAAATATTAAAAATAATCTTTTTGAATATCTTAAAAAATAAAATAACCAAAGTCTAAGATCATCCCATAAAATTCAATGACAGGATCAATAACTTCATATTTACTTTTCAAATAGAAAGCTATTTACCTAGAGCTAAGAGCAATTAAAAGTTCAAAACACTTAAAGCTTTAGTTTCTAGAGCACAGAGAACGGAAAATTGTGATTCTCAGTATCAGGTGAAAAGTAATCGCATACCATTGTTTTAAACCTCAACTTCGCTCCCTAAGTATCCATTGACACTACTAGTTTTACAACGGTTCTCCTTTCTCTAGAAATATTTTTCTCGGATTGTAATTTTGTATATTTTTAGAAAAAGTGGGAGTTTTTATAAGTCTCTTCACAGAAAAAAGTCACCAATTAACAAAAATATATGAAAATAATTCATTCAATCAAAAACTTGCACCTCTCACCAAAATGATTATATCAATTACTAAAAACAATAAAATATGCTAAACAGGAAAAAATTCCCAATTAATAAAATCAATCAAGTAGATGATTGAATGAATTAAAAATGTGTATAAGAAATAAAATCGTACCAAAATTTATTTTTTATTTTATTTCTACTTGAATATATTCATTAAATTTTGATAAAAGTGTTAATTGAAAATAATTTTTTCTGTGAATTATTTTAGAACAATTTCAATAACTTCTATTCGTTTAAAATTTATTTCAGCCCAATTTTTTTTAATATTTCTATCGAAGTATAGGTTAGGTTTTGAAGGCCGCTCGCTATTGAGAGTTCACACAGAGACCCTTAGGCCCACTGTGATACCCTATAAGGGAAGAAGAAAAATAATGTTCCGTTGGTTCACTTTGAAACCAGCGACTATTCTAAACAAACCTAATCAAGTTCGGCAATGGTATGTCATTGAGACAAAAAAAAAAAAAAGATCGTGGAAGAGTTGTTTACCGAGGAATCTCAATCCAAGCTCTTTTAGCGCTAAACAAAAAACTGTTGTAACGTTTTTACAATAGCTGATTAATGGGTAATACATATGTTTGACATACGTCGTCACAAAGAAAAAAAAAAAAAAACAGTGCTACCTACAGGAAGCATTATCGATAGTGATGTTGTTTTTCTGCTTCGCAGCCAGGATGGCCAGACAGATAACCTACAAGTGGAGCATGCAAGAGCATGTTTTTGCAAGCAGTTGATTCATCCACAAACATCGAAAAGTCTAAATTGTCTGAAAAGGTACCAGAGCCAGCGCCAGTATCCGTCTGCGATCCATTAGAGAGATTGCATGAATATCCCTTAAATAAGAAAAATAAAAATAAACAACTGTAGGGAAACAGTGTAATTAAATTAAAATTCAATTTAATTTGCTTTCATTCGGTTGTCATACATTTTACATTGAAAACAATTTCATTGATTTTTTTATTTTATGTTTATTACATGTCATGTCATATGTTTGTCATGTCATAGACTCATACTCATACAATCAAGAAGCAATGGGCAATTATCGTTGGTGTAAATTATTGTTGTCTATGATGTTGATTGTGATTTTAATGCTGCTGTTGGTGATAATGAAGACTTAGTTTGTCTTGAATGCGTTACGATGGCATCTAGAGCATTTATAGATTTTTTATTATGTCAACAAACATGTTTAGACGTCATGAGAAAATTTTTGTAACAAATTTTTAAATTTATGAACAACAGAAGCTGTAAGAAGCTGTACCAAACATACATATATATTTTGTTGTTTATTAACTAAACTAACATTTAGTCGAGTATTTTTAAAAGAAAATGTTTAATTTTTGTTAGAGAATAACTTAAAATGAAATGTTCATCATTGGAAGTAGATATTTTGCCAATTATTTAAACAATTAAAAAATTACTTATAAAAATATTTCATTATGGAATTTTCCTTATTTGTGTAACTTCACTTCAATACGAATGGTTTCCGTTTGTTGCCATTAAAGTGTACATAACCTAATTTTATTATAAAAATAATTTGAAATTTTTATTTTTTCCTTAGACATGTGCCAAAATGTTATGCCAATAAATATGTACCACGTACACACAAGTGTTTATTAAAACAATATGTTGTTAGTTATTTAGTTGGACGTAAATAAAATGTTCCATTTAAGAAATAAATAAATTTAAAATACAATAACTATAAACTAAAAGTCAATAAAATAAAAATTTCAAAATGGCTAAAAGTGTGATTATTTTTGATTACTTAACACCATTTTTATTGGCAAATATTTGAAGTTGCTAAACAAATATTTCAATTTTATGTATTGGGGTTTTCCAAATATTAAATTTTGAACTTTTTGTAAATATTAGTTAACATGTTAAATTTTAAAAAGTGGATTGAAGGGAGATATTACTTTAATATTGAATTAACAGGAAAGGATTAGTTAGGGAAATATTTTGTGGAGTTCTATTTGGTACCAAAAGAAAACAAAATAATCTACTCCGGGAAAAAATGTATTAGTTCTACAGCTAGTTCCAAAACACAGGCGTTACGATCAATGATTCTTCTTTGAAATTGTCACTTCCAGTACTAGTTATGTAAAAGTGTTGAAAAAGAACTTGATTAAAACATGATCACCACAACTATTCAATGATTATGTAACAGTTTTTCATTGATTACAAAAATACCGTGTTTATGATTCTGTTTAATCATTTAAATATTACCCAGTATGATAAAATGGAATCATAAAAATGATAACGTTCATATTACAATCATAGTATGTTGCTCTTAGTTTATGGTCATCTGAACCATATTTTTTCTCTGCGTCTAGAACTAGTTCTTTAATCAATGATTGAAAGAACACTTTTAAACTCTTTTATTACCTTTTGCAATTTGTGAAATTTTTTTATATATTTGTTCTAGGAAGTCATTCAAGAACCAGTATTTTTTTTCTCAAAATCGTCATACAGAACAAGTTTTTTAAGCATTATTTCTCTAAAACTTTAATAAAAACGAATTTAGAACCACAATTAGGTTCACTTCATTTGTGTCAGATTTGGCTGTGATAAAACTAGTTCTTAGGATGTTGTAGAAGAAAGAAAGTAGTTCTGATTACACCAGTTCTTCCTTTCTTTTACTTAGATTTTGATTTGAGATAAATTTTCTTAATTTTTCTTTAATACGTAGAAAAAAGTAAAAATCGACTTCAGTATCTTACTTTGAGCCGCAATAGCTCCATTCCTAATGGGTTTATTATTTTCATTTTCAATACTTAAAATTGTACACTCCTTTGCTGTAGCTGTATATATTTTGTGATAAATCCCCAATTATACAATTCTGCCCCAATTTGTGCAGTCAGTTACAAATTTAATTACAATTATTGTTGAGTTTAAATTGTTTTCCTAATCGAAATTTAATAAAAATGGCTTAAACAAGTAATAAAAATCTTAATATTCAATCGTTTAATTCTGAAAATTTTTTGATTCAAATCATATGCCACTCATAACTATTCCTTTCCTTTCTTTCTATAACAATATTCTTTGATAAAAATATAAAAAATCCAAAAACCTGAAAGAAGAATCTCCTTCAATTTTCGTGGCTATTGAGCGCACGATCTGAGCTGGGCATATCCATAACTTTTATTTAGAGACTACCCTAATGTAATTAATTAAGCATCTATCAAAATTTTTGTTAACTTTTAATCCAATAAAATGACATTAAATTAAGTAAGTTTATTTGATATATTTTTTTTTAACTAAAAAATATATATTAATATAAATATTTATTCCATTAATTCTTATTAAATTTATTTACCCCCATTAGAGAAATGTCTAGGTATTTTGTTAACATTAAAAACAGCTTATCTCATCACATGTTTAAATTTCCATTGTATTCCATTTTGAAAACTAATATTGAAATTTAGATCTATTTCTATTTATTAGTTTTAGCCATTATTCTTTAAATAAATATTTAATTATTTTATTTTAAATTTTAGGTTGATTAAACTATAAAACAACCAATAAAATAATTGATCTACATATAAGACACACGACAGCCAGCCATGCTTTTAGTTTTTATAAAAATAAAATGAAAATTTTCATTAAACTTTATTTTGGAACACGTTTATTTTTATTTAGAAAAAAAAAAAACCGGCGGTAAATAAATATATGTACAACAACAATTTTAAATAGAAATTTATTTAAACATCTTAATAAAGTAAGACTGCAGCTCTAAAATATCAGTCTGGTTTTCGTTTAAATTTATTTTGTTTCTTTCAGTTTCTAAGCGTTTTTTTTTATCCGATCGTTTAAAATCCCAAACAGCTGTATGGCGTGTGATAATAAAACAACTGACAGTCAACTTCAAGTTTACAAACTTAAATTTATCATCTCTTAACTTTGTTAAAATTGTTGTATTTGTTTATAGTGGCTATTATTTTGTGGGATAATTATGGTGGTTAAATAGCGGCTAGACCGGTGTACTCTCTTTCTCTTTATTACTCTCTGTTTAGTAGTATATTTAACTCTTGACTTTGGACTGTGTTGAATTTCCCCTAATTTAGTTAGAGTGATAAACCAGTTTTGAGCTTCGACCAAGTTAGCTATAAAGCTTTAAAGGCCTTAAACTTGTTTTGGTCATATTTGTGTAACGCCCCTGTTGGTGAAGAGGAGGAGTCTAAAGCAGAAACTTGTAATTGTGACCAACTATAAAAAAAAAACGTTAGCAAAAACATGTTTAATCACGTTTTTATTATTGTGTTTTTTTTTTCTTCGTATTTAGCCAAGATGGTGTCAAAACAGCCAGCGCAAAAATGGTGGACAATTTTGTTTGTGGCAAGTTTATTATAGATCGTATAGATTGAATGGAATTGCTATGAATTGTATTGGATTTGGTAGTTTTAGTTTTGTTTGGTTTGGTTTTAATGTGAATAAAGAATTATTTCATCATTCCTGGAAATTGAAACATATTTCAAACTGTGGACCATATCATTCGATGGTTATAGTTGGTAGCTAATAATACACAAAAACAACAAACGGCCAAAACACGAAAAAAGACATGCCATTTTTGTTTATTTATTTATTTGTTTTTTTTTTTATTATTAAGAAACATTGGCAACATGTAGCAATAACAGATTTTTTGTTATTGTTGTTGTTTAAAACATTTGTATTCATTTTGTATTTATTGTTGTATTTCGCGTTTAATCCTCTCTATTCGCAGTGATCATGATGGTTTCATTTCATACGAATTCGTAGAAATATCAATTGGTTTGATTAGTTGCCAACGTTATTAAAAGGGAGTAGAGTAGTAGTACGTATGTGTGTATGTGTGTTTGGTATAAACACTTATATATATTCCTGGGACTATGTATAGTGGCAATAATGGATTGAATTTTATGTTTGTCACATTGACAGCATAAAAGAATATACAAACAACCAATACAATAACAAAGATATGTCAGATTTGACAGCTTCATTACTACAAAAAGTCATTGGGGTTTGTTGCTGTTTTTTGGGTCTCTTTTATGTTTATTTATTTCTTTTAATGATTGAAAAGAATAAACAATATTTCCCACATATTAAATAATATTGTTACTCTGCAAAAGTAAAAAACATTTCATCTTAATTGGTTTTTTTATCTTATACAAAAACTTTAAAATTTTATTTCAAATTTTGTTACCAGTAAAACTCATTTCTTTTAAGTTGCATACCACATACACAGTAAGTGCGATTAAATTAAGTGTTTGTAGTGATGGTGGTGGTTGCTCATTTCAAATTGCCTCACGCAAATTAAGTTTTAACGTTTTTTTTTTTTTTTTCAAGGACCATGTTTGAGCTTCTATTAACTACTCGTTATATCAACTACCTATCTACCGTTTCTTGGTTGTTTGTGGCATCTTCTTTTTCATTTTATTCATTTAATGTTTGTCTGTCTGCTTGTTTGTTGTTCTTTCTCTTGCTGTTTTTAATGCATCTTTAACATCAATGTCGATCATTAAATGCTTTAAAGAAAATTATCTTGTTAAAATTACAAATAACATGAACATGAATGGCAGTAATAAAAAAATGCAAAGATCTTAAATCTTTAAACGTAAAAACGAGGATATGAAGGTTAACTTTTTTACAGTGGTCTTAAGGAGACCAAAAACGAAAGAATTAATCAGTCCAAAAATAATATAAGGTACACCCTGTAAATGTTACTAAAAAGGTACAACTTATTCGATTTTATATTGAACTTAAATTTTTTATTCAATTTGCCCCAGAAAGTATGCATCATATAAAATTAAATTCTTAAAATGGAGTATATTTTTATATATAATCAGTAAAAAAATGATCAAGAGCTTCCAAAAAAGAAAAGTGGAATCAAGTACATGTTTTCAAATAAATTCAAATTTTATGAGAAAAAATTATTAATAATTTCTAAGAAAATTTAAATTTTAATATCTTTTAATAAAGCTGAAACGGATTATTTGTTAAAAGATTTTATAAACATAGTTTTAAGAGAAGTTCCTTGAAAGCAATGAACGAGAACAGGAGACAGAAGATCTTTCAGTAAATTATGATATTCATATTCAGAGGTTTTAGTTTATTATTAAAATTAGTTTAAAGTTTAAAAAGTTAATAAGATATAAGAATTTGTATATCTTTAAGTAATAGTATAGATATTAATTTTGAATTAAATAAACATTTATTCTCTAATTTTAATTAAATACGAGTAAGATCAATTTTAATTGTATTAAAACCTACTTTATGTTAAAATAAACAATTGATTGATTTTATTCGATTTCAGGTTCTTTGGAATTTTTGCTTTTTTCTACAAAAAAAAAAAATTAAATATAATTAATAA
>MINK01173183.1:9941-24411 GCA_001735545.1 Phormia regina
TGTATGTATGTATTTTTATGCAGAAACTATAACTGAACTTTGTGTTGAAATGTGTGCCCCCATAAATAGTTTCTATGAGTTTTTATTCCACTCCTTCCTGCTTTTTCTATTATCGGTGTATTATTTTTACAATATTATTTTAATACGCACACAGACTCACACAAACAGGTAGAATAAATTTTATTTGGCAACATTTTCCAAAAAGTTTCAATGAGGTTTACTTTAATATAGGAATTGTATATAAATAAATATTTGCAGTTGGTAAAATTTATTTAAATTTTACATATTTCAACATAAAATAAATTTCATAAAATCATACATATTTCTAAAAATATAAATAATTCAAACTTAATAATAATAATAATGATTTTTTTTGGATGATTTGCACAGTGCTTTAATCCCATACAAAGATGGCACGAAAATAGAAGGAGTTGTCGTAGCAAATTGCATCTTGGTACACATATTACTTTAGGCTTAGAATGAATAAATACTAGTGGGATCGATTATTCGACTTTTTGAAGAAACCGGTTTTCTATTAATTCGAATAGTAGGTATTTTGGAAGAAAAAAACGGTTGTACTTTTTGAAATACAGACAAACGGTTAACCGGTTTTTCGCAGTAAAAGTTAACAGTTCTATAAAAAACTACATTTCTTAAAAAGAAAAATCAATAATAATAACAATTATTTTTGGAAATGCCTACTAAATTATAGAAAACTTTTCTAAATTGTACCATCCGTAGTTGAAACTTTTTAAATACATCTTTAAAAACGAAGAAAATTAGTTAAACATATTTAAATGGGATGTAAAATTATGGCGTAAATCATGATCAAGCGTATTGATTTTGAAATAATTTTCAGACTGATTCAAGACTACTTTTACTTGAGATTATAGTGATGTACATTTTTTTTGATTATAGTGATGTAATATATTTATCTGACTGTCTTTGTTAATTACTGTCTGATCTTTATTGTATGCCATTTAATGACATTTAAAAAGATAGCCTTTTAATAATACAAAACACGACCATTTTAACTAACTTCTTGGGAATAAAATTTAAATTTTGTATAAAAATAGCGGATAAAATGTTTTTTCTTATATTCGAAAAAGCCAGCCGAAAGCCGGGAACACAAAATAACTTTATAGTAGTGAAAAAATATAATCTATGTACATATATAATTAATAGGCAAACACATTTCGTAATCTCTTTTGAGGTCAACCGATTTTAATACAAAATATACCACCATAAAGATATTTTCTCATACATATTTAACTGTATAATATCACATGTATATACAACTCTCATTCAAAACATTGTAGGGATGTCAGTCACTAAAAATATAATTGTGTTTGTGAGAGTAAAAAAATGCACTTAAAGAAATGACGAGTATACTTCCATTATACGTGGTACTTCATATTACTATTAAATACATTTTTTTACACTTTCGCTTTCCCTACACTTAAATTTATAAAAAGCAAAGTAAAAATATTTAATAATGATTCACAACCAACTCCTAAATCATTAAAATTTCATTCAAGATAATTATTACCAATTTATTTGTATAATTTAACTGAATTAATACCAATTTTACCATAAACTATATTTTTGAAGCATTAAAAATCATTCTATATAAATATTTGAAAAATTACTCCCAAATTTCGATTCAAATATCACTATTTAGTACAGGTTTTCTAAAATAAAATGCTATTTTTAAAACCGGTTTTTTGTGTTAAAAAAAAACCGGTCTATTCAACATTCAAAAAATGAAAAATTCAACAGAACATTGACTGAAAAAAAAACCGGTTGAAAAACCATATCGATCACCCTAGAACATGTACATGTTAAGAATATTTATATGTTTTTATACAATGTTATTAAATTGAACTCAATAGGTAAAATGAAATGTTAAATAGAAAATTTTTAAATAATATCGCGTATAGTTAGGAACTAAATAAATTTCTATAGCTTAAAAACCTGATGATGAGTGTTGAGAATGTGATAAAAAGTATGGTTGTCTATGTTTTTACAGACGCGAAGTATTGTTTACAATTTGGTTGCAAAACTTACAATAAGAAAGGCCTTGAAGGAGGCCTAATTTTTTGAATGCAAGAACTTTTTATATACTCATAGAAACTTATGTGTTTTTATATGTTGTTTGAGAGTGAATAAGTTTTAAATTATTGAAATTTTAATACTAGTTTTGACCAAGTTCCATTATATCCAAAAACTTATTCAGTATATAATTGATTACATGCAGATATGACCAAGACTTGATAGTGAAGAGGAATTAGGTGCAGCATAGTGTTTAATGCCTTTGAAAGTACTAGTACATAGAGCGCCTGTAAACTAATTATTTTCCCGCTAGTTACGATCATCTGACTGAGTATAACCAAACCACTCGTTGTCTAACGGATGTCCGCTTTCAGTGTGCCTTCCGTTTAATGATGAAAATGCAAACGCAAACATAATAACAAAATAATTACAAAAACAAACTACCTGAGTTTTTTGAAAGAACATGCATTGGAAAACATATAAAACGTACACATACCATATTTATTTGTGTAGGTTTAAAGTAGTAGAAAATAACAATATTAGGTTGTGCATTCACCTAAGATTGAATATTTGAACGCGCAGTTTGAATAAATGAACACATTTTATAATAGAAAGTTTTTCGAGGAAATATACCACATCTTTCTAAAGATTAAGAAACCGATGTCCTGGTTCGAATCTCAAAATTCGAACAGTTAAAAACTACTATTTTTGAAAAAAAATTTGTCTTAAAGGTATTTTAGAGGAATTATAGACTGATATATATTTTATGTAATATATAAGACATATTTATTTTTGTAAATTTAAAAAAAGTTGTTTAAAAAACTGTTTTTTTCAAAATATCAACACTCCTGCATTCCTTTTGTTGGGTTGGAAGAAATTTAATATCAAATAATGTCGTTAATAAATTAAAAAAGAAAAAACTCTCTTTTTATTTTTTTAAACGATAAAAATGAAACTTTTTTCTAAAATTCAACATTTATTTCAATTGTTGTAATCATAATATAACGAAGAGAAGGTACTTTCAATTAAGTTTTTGTTTGCAAAAATAAGGATTTTTGAAGTTTTATTTTTCGAAATATTTTTAACGAGCATTGCCAAAGGAAATCAACGTTTTGGAAAAAAGTAAAAAAAAAAATTGTTTTGTTCGACTTTAGTCTAATATAAAAAAATGAAAACAAAAATACACTCCCTTATAGATATCACTAACATTTTTGGGATATTGAGTCCCGGTGGTAATAGTTTCAGTTTACATTTCGTTATCCAATACAGCAAATATAGATATTGGAAGAAAAATTTCAAAGGATTCCTTTTCGGCAAATTCATAACTGTTCTATTCTATTCTGTTCTATAATTTTCTGATTTGTTAACTTATTTACTGAAAAGTTAAATTTTATATTAATATGGTAGCATTCTTTTATCATAAATAAATATTGCCATATTTCAGATCTATTTTAAAGGGTTTTTTTTTATTAATTTTTAACGTCTAGACGAATTGAGATAATAAAAAATATTGTTAGCTAATTATTTCAGATTATATTACAAGTTGTGGAATTATTTTACAGAATATTTCCTTCATATACCTCAGTACGAATTCCCGGAAAACAATATAAAGTCCTACCAAAAAGTCCAAAATGTTAAATTCAAAAATCGGTTAATAAACAAAAAATTATGGTCTATATACTAGAATGAGAGGGTGTCCGTTTTAGCTTCATTTCATACTTTTCTGCTGATATCTTTTAAATCAAAGTATCAATATAAACATGGAAACGAACAATGGTCGTGGTTGGACCACATCAACATTTTTGTAATATTTTCTACAATTCACATTGGAAAACATTATGTTTATAAATGTCGAATGAAACTTTTATAAAAAACGGTAATTTGAAATTGATATTTGATAAGTTACATTTTAGTGAAATTATTAAAATCTTTACGAAATCTAGTTGTTCCAAACTTTTATACAGCTATACTTTATATAAATCTACCAGCAATGATGGTGAGTCTACTACCAAATTAAACAATCGATTTTGAATACCTCTCTCTACAACAACGACCACCCTGCTAGCAATTAGATGTGAGTTTTTATAAACTTTTATTAAAAAGTGTCATTTTAGTCACATTTATACGTTCAAATGTAGAAAATACATAAATTACAATAACAAAATACATTATCTTCGAATTATGATCCCAAAATCTTGCTCTAGGCGACTGTTTACCTTCCAAAACAAAGAAGTTAGAACTATCACGATATGATTTGCTCAGTAAATGTAAAACCTTTAAAGTGTTCAATACAAATTTTTTGCTTTCAGGATTTTTTTAATATTTTATATAAAATTTTAAAGTCAACATGAATTTAATAAAATAACAAAATATTGTTATTTATGTTTATAAAAATACGTTAAGTGTTTAAGACTATAAATTTTCTAAATAACACTAATTCGACACTCCAAAAAAGCACTAAAAAAATATCATCTTTAAACTTTAAATTTAGATAGAAAATGTTTGTATTGCATTAACATATTTAAACACTCCAACAGGCAATAACGGTTAGTTGGATATCCGCACCAATTTATTCATAGAAATATATATGTATTCATATGTATATACATACATGCAATTTTTTATTATAAGAGCGTTTAAGACTTCGTCTCATCATTATTTCGCTGGAAAAAGAGTTGGAAAGGGAGTTTTTTTTTATTTTTCAAACGGTTGTCGTATACAATGTTACTGCCACTACGTGTGTAGTAGAGCAGCAGCAATAACACCGGTAATTACTGCCACGTGACAATGAAAATTACTTGTTGTTCTTCTTGTTGTTTGTGTGTTGCTACCACCACTACTACAAAGAGTATTTGTACTGTTACAGCAACGTTTCATTGTTGTTATTTGTTGTAGCTTCTGGTAGTGAATTTCTGTTACTGACATGTTTAATTTTTTTTGTTGGTTTGATGTAAAAAATATTTATAAACAATACAAAAAACCATTTTATTGTTGTTAAAACACTCATTTAAATACCATTTAATTTATTTTTTGTGCTTACATAATATTGCTCCAAATATACACACATTTAAATACATACATACATACATATATGTATATCTATACCGATAATATATTCATAGATACATTGAATTCAATGTGTTTAATATGTCTGCTTAAGATTATTAAGTTATGAAAGGTGCAAATAACTTTAATTAGAGTTTATTTAGAGGTATTTAACCAAGTATATAAATATAAGTTTAGGTAACATGTAACTGACGTAATTTATTTATTAAACCGATTTATTTTAACTTGCAAATAACGATTTTTCCTTTTTTTCAATTTCAACGTTGATGTTTTTATAAGATCATGCCTTCCTATTCACTCTTAACATAACAACTTAAGAATAACCCACTGAAATTTTGGAGCAAACAATTAAGTTTGAACCAAATATTTAAATGGGACTCATAAAAAAGCTTTGTATTTTATCAACAGAAAAAGTTAAATGTTCTAAAAAATGAAGTTTTTGGTATTTTTCAAAAACATTGTAGTGAATACAATAAATACAATATAAATAGTAGGCGAAAATTTTCGTTAAATATAAATAATTTAAATTTTTTGTATGAATTATTATATAAAAATGTTTAAACAGATGATTCTGTAAAATTAGTAAATTCATAACCTTTTTAATGTTAAGCTTAGATAGAAGCTAAATCGAAAACTCTGAGGCTAAAAGCAATTTAGCCTTAAAAGGTTAAACTCGCAACACTGATCAGAAAGTATATTAATTACAGTACTTGTTTGATAATTTTAGATAAAAATTTTAATGCATTATAAGACCAAAAAATATATATTTTAATTTAAATTCTTGCAACTTAAAATATAAATAAAGTTGGGAAAAACATTTAATCTTATCAATAAAGCAATTTTGAGATAACAATCTAACACAAAAAACAATCCAAAGACTATTAAAAAAACGTCTAAGAACGTAACGTGTACTAACAAATCTTTTTCCAATTTAAAAAGAAAATTTTCATTTTAATTTTCTGATAACAACAGCATGAGAAAAAAAATTAATGTCTTCGAAAAAAAAGAAAACAAACATAAACATAAACAAGAAAAAATATTTAATTTCTTGTTTTTTGTCGTTTGTATTACCAACGAAAACCTCCTAATACCACTCCCACTTTTTTCTAAAAAGATATTGTCATGATATGTGATGAGATTAAAACAAGCAACATGAAGATGCCTTCTTGACTACCAGAAGAGAGAATGAAAAAAAAATATGAAATAAAAATGGAAATAAAACACAAGCGAATGGAGAGAAGAAATACATTTTGCAGAATAGAAAATAAATAAATAAATAAAAAACATAAAGAAATTAAAGCTGAAAAGTGTCCTTTTCGAACCCATAATAAAAAATTTGAGATAGGAGCTATAGAAAATATAAAAACCAACTTAAATATGGCTGGTAGGTGTTAGGGTATCCATTCAAATAATGTTCGTTCGAATAATTTCGAATTAATTATATTTATATACAATACAATTTTTATTTTTTTTTTTAATTACAACATATGATAAAAAGACGACGTCTGATACTTACTGACCAAAAATATTTTAAAAATCGCTTTCATTATCGCAAAATTAAGAGAAATATGTACTTTCATGTGACTTATTTGTGATTAATTTAACCTTTTGGGTAACTAAATGCATTAAATATGCCCTATGGTTCTTAATGGAATATTTACACGTTATCTTCAATACATTAAAACCTAATATATTTTGAAAATTTTTCGAAATATATAAAATTACGTGATTAAAAAAAGAAGATATGATAAAAAATGTTAGAAAAATTTTAACAGACCGCGACTGAAAAGAGACATAATAATTATTTGAATGAATATTGTTTTATCCCTATTAAAATTTAATGTTAATTTTCTTATAATCAAAATTTTGGTCCAGCTCACGTAAATTTTAATATTGGGATGTATTATTTTGGGAATCATATAACAACATTTTAATCTCCATCTCTAGAGGTATACATTTGCAATTTTTTTTCCGTGAGGTACTTTAATGTACAGTGTATAAACTAAACATTAAAATGTGTTTTCATCCTCTAAAATAATTACCTTTATTTATATATATAGATCATTTATGAATGAATAACATTTCCTTTGAAAATATTACTAATTTAAAATTTTTATTTTATGTTTTTAATTATTCGAACAATTCGAATAAACGTTAATGCCCGATTGAATAACTCGAATTATACGTTTTATTCGAACAATAAAAAAAATCGAACAATATGGATATCCCAGTAGGTAGTGAATGTTTGTTGTACGTATCATCAAACATTTTATTTTAGATTTTAGCAGGAAAAAAAGGACTGAAACGTTCGTTTATTTTAACATCTAATATTAATCCTTTTCTTCTTAACTCTGACGAGTGAAGATTCAACTTAAAAAACATGATTCTGTGAGTGTGTGTGAATTTGTTGGTCTAAAAATATTTGTATGTATGTGTTTTATTTTCATTCCTTTTAATGCGCTACATTTGCCATTTTTCAATAAATACTCTCTTGGTCGACTGCGATTTTTTTCGGTTGATATTAAAATGTTCGTGTTTAAGAGATGTGCAGTCAAGAATGTGTGAAAATTTCATAGTTTTAATTGTTTAATTTATGTCATAAAGATTAGAGATTGTTTTTAAATTACTAGATTTTGTTATATGAGGGTCTATAATGTTATATGAGAGTCTTTGGCCGCATTTTCAATCCCTAACTGAAATTCTTTCATAGTAAGTGTAGCATACAATTTAATTGTGAGTGTATATCGATATAGGCATTTAAGCTTTCCCTAAGAAGTATCTACTGTTTTATATATAGAAAACATCGTGACAGTAGTAGTTGTATGAGTAGAATATTCCTTGTAGAAGCATCAGTTATCGCTATAATACAGGCAAAAAACGTTTTTCTGCTTTACATTTTTTGTCCTTTCATACGAGTACAAACAAATTTTAGTTTGGGTCTTATTCCAATGTTGGTTTTAGTTGTTGATATTGTTGCTGACGATGTTGGGTTTCTTGTGTGTGCGTGTGTTTATGTACAGGGTTTTTTTTGTTTGTTTATGCCCTTGTTGTTGTTGCTGTTGGGATGCTACAATGTGTGGCAGTCACTAGGAAAAGAAGAAGATTTATGGCGGATGTTGGAATTTAATGAAATTGCAAAATGAAAATGAAACTTACAAACATATAAACGCACACATACAATCATTAACATAAAAAAAAACTGAAATGAAACCCATACACATATTTATACACGACTTTACTGAAATACTTGCCAGCCAGGAGTTCAGTCATCCAACCAACCATTTCAGCCAGTCTTCCACATATTTTACTTTAACATCACCAAATACTCGTAGTCTTTGTTAGTGGAGAGGGAATAGGAGAAAGAAGTTATTTGGATTGTGGGTATGAGAGCTTTTAACAATCTTATACATACAAACATACATTTACTGTTACATATACATAAGTAAACTTACAAAATGGCGTAAAAAGGACATGCTGTTGTTTGTTATTTTTGTTGTTGTTGTTTCATTTAAACACTACCAACTTCCAAGTTTTCATCATCATTATAATGGTTGTTTGTTATGACGTTCAAATGTTTATGTAGATAAATGCTCGTATGTGTGTAAGTGATTGTGTTACTTACTAAATGTATTCGTTTCGTATTCTATTATGACCCAGCAAAAAAAAAACTATCAAGTACTTCAAAAATAGATAATTTTCATAACTTCAAAGGTGCATATTTTCCATTTTTTTTGTAATTAATTTCTATGAAATTATTAAAAAAAATCGTTTTTTAACCCATTTTCAACACAAAGTAATTGTTTCCAATGTTTTAATGTTTTTACAGTTTCTTTTATGTTGGAATATAGTAGTATAAGTTTCTATGTCTGTATATTTAATATTATTACATATTAAATACTTTAATATACACTAATTTTGCTAATGATTAAAATTTTACATTCGATATCAATAATCGGGGTCTAAGAAATCCGTTCCAAACATTCTATTAGAGCGTAATATCTAAGATGACAGGTAAATACTCTTTACTTGGTGGAATTAAATAATTGTCATCTATCATGACCTGGTAAAACTATGTGAAATGATCACACTAGTTATGAGATGATAAGAGCTATGTACAAAATAGTAGAAGAGAAGCTGTATAGCCCAGATTTTGATTCTTCTTATTTGTTATTTTCAGAATAAAATTGCAACAAAACTTTCGGAGCTGGTTAAAAACATTTTATTTGCGATAAAGCGTTTTTTTTTATCAATGTTAAAAGTTATGAAAATCGGACATATAGATCTTTAAAAAAAAGAGATCTATTGCAAAAATAAAAAAAAATAATTTTATGAATTATTTTTATATTTGCTCTATACAAAATTATTAATATTTTAATAGAAATGGTAATGAAGATGAATAAATATGTATGTCATGAAAAAAATCAAAAATACTGGTCAAAAATTTAAAAAAAAATGTGGTATGGCTGAAAAAAATGGAATGGAAAAATGGAATGGCTGAAAAAAATGGAAAGACATTTTCTTGGTAGTTGATTGATTTCGCATAAAATAAATATAGAAGTATATTATCCAATATAGATCAGAAATTCTCTAAAATATATAAAAAGTATCCAAATTTGTACGTAATATAATACGTCTAACAAAAAAATATCTATTTGAAAAAATCAATCTCCTTTTATTTCTTAAAAAACAAGACTTAAATATAATAAAAATAGATAAAATCATCAAGTGAACATTAACAAATTGAGTTACATTTCTTATGAGTTATAAAAAACCAGTCATAATAAGGATAACATTTATACAAAAATATAATTAAAGACATTTATATTATACATCCTATAATTACATATGTAAAAGTCTACACATATTTTCCTATATGTATGTGTTTATTTCAGTTTTAAAACTAAAACCCCTGAAAATGTTACGGTCAAGTTATTTACTTACTGGACCAGTAAGCAAGTCAACAAGAAAACCAAAAAAAAAAAAAAAAGAAGGAATGTTTCACACATAAGATACTTTAAATACACATTTACAATTTTAAAAACACATACAAACATTTCTAAATGAATGTAAAGAATATGTGTAAGTTAAAAGGAGTATAAAGAAAGAAAGAAAAAAATTTAAGTCTATACGACATTTTGGGGAGTAATTAAACAGTTTCAATTCATTTATCAAACGAAAAATAACATTATTGTATGTCGTTACCTATAGGACTTACTTCTTTTAGCTCTTAAATCCACTCATACTAACATACAACTAAAGAAATTGTGAATAGAATACGAACAAAGTTGGCTGTGGTATAAAATTCTGAAAAAGCACCAAACACTGTAGGGTGAGAAAAAATGTAATTTCGTTGAATAAAATTTTTAATTTATTAAAAATACATAAAAAACACAAAATATTAAATATGGCCAGATATTCCAATAGATTTTTTATAATATGAGGTAATTGCATTTAAGGCTACTAATTTTAAGAATTCAAACTATTTATGGAAATAGTTTGTTGAAAAGCAAATCTTTTTTTTTGAATCAAAATTATTTGTTCACCTCTTTGAGATGTAAATGTGTCCAATTACGTTATAAATACTTGCATATGTATATACTAGGGTGATCGATTATTCGACTTTTTGGAGAAACCGGTTTCTTAATATTTCTAATAGTTGGTATTTTGTTGCACTTTTTGAAATTTAGAAAAAAAAAAAAAACGTATAAACGTTAAAATTTTTACCAAAAGTGACATTTCTTATAAAGAAAAATTATTAGGAAAATAATCATGAAAAATTTCAGTAAATTTTACTTAACATAACCAGAAACTATTATATAATATGGAGACATGTCTTAATTGCAACGTTCTGTAGGTGAAACATTTTTAATACGAAGAAAATTAGATAAGAAAAACTTTAATTGGATGTAAAAATATTACAGGTGTTACAAGAGATAAAACAAATTTATTTCAATATAATTATTTGTAATTTATTTGTTTTTTATTTAAAGCCTATTTTTGAAACATTAGAAATCAGTATGTATGAACATTTTAAAAATTATTCCTAAATGTCGATACAAATATAACAATTTATTTCATATTTTCTGCAAATAAAAAAAATCGGTTTATTTGACATTTTAAAAATGGACATTTTGAAAAAAACCGACACCATGTTGACTGAAAAAATTGGTTTTAAAACCGAGTGGATCATCCTAGTATATTCTGAACATTAATATTACAATGACTGACTAGTGTCTATAAACATTTTTCTTTTTATTCTAAGTGTTTCTCAAATATATTTTTATGTACTTGAACGTAATGTTTTTTCCTTTATCTATGTGTTAGTTTTAGTAATTGATGTTGTTTATTTAACACTTAATTACCATTTAGTGTCTAAAGTTTTTTCCAAACTGTCAGTCGGTCGTTTCTTTGCTACAAAATACTTGTGTGTTTCCAATTTTTTGTAGTAGAAAGTTCTCTTACGTCTTTTAAAAAAACTTGATGACCATTTTGTCTATTATTTTCTCATCTACACACTCAAGGTTTTTAAATACATACATACATACATACATACATACATACATACATACATACATACATACACGTTGGTTGTTATTATTTTGTTATGTTGTTTGTAGTTAACTTAATTACAAATGGAAGATCTAACTCATACTTAAATTTATTTTTATTTTCTTCTTTTTTTTTGTGATTTTTAATTGTCTTGTGTAGTATGTTGTTGTTATTGCCCTTTTTAATGACTTTTATTACCGAAAAAGGTCTGCGGGTGTATGTATGTGTGTTCAGGGGTTCCAATTTATGTTTGTAAGTATGTAACCATAATTATAAATGTATGCGTAATCGTGAAACCACACTAAATGGCAATCTTTGGCTCGTTTGTTGATTGCTTTACGACACCTTATGGGCTCATTTGCTATTTATTTCTACTTACTTTTAAAACATATATACCCACACACTCTCATTAAATCTTTGTATTCATATGTAGTAATAGTTAATTTGTTGCATAATAAAATATCCACTTTAAACGCCCCTAGATTATTTTTAAAGAAGTACTTAATTTCTTAATTATAATTTTGGGTAAATTTTTATGGATTTGAAGATTTTTTAGTGCTTGTACATACAAATGATGCTTGTACAAAAAGTCGTTTGTCAAAAGCATCTCAACAAGTAGAAGTTTCAAAAATTCTTTGAATTGAATATTGTTTTACAAAAAAGATCTACAACCGAAATGGAATTGAACTAGAACTGAAATAGAACTTACAATAGTTTTGCAGTAGAAATTAATTGAAAGATGTCTTTTTTTGCTATTAATTAGAACAATATGTCTCCTTAATTTCTTATATATCGTTAAGCTTCAATTTAAGATTAAATTTTTAAACAAAAAGTATTGTGTAGTTTAGGTAGAAACCATATTTGTCTACTAAGCATGAACAATATACAAAGCATGAGTTAGTTTATTAGTTTTTCTTAAAGATACTCACACAGAAAAAGGTAAAAATCGACTTCAATTACAAAATTGTTTATATTAATGATTTTTTAATTAATTTTGCTTCAATCATTAAAATTATAATATTAATAATTAATTACAATTGTTTTTATAAATATTTTTTTGCTGAAATATATAAGATGACTTGCAATTTTTGAAAATTTACTCAAATATATTTTATTTCTATATTTTTATAGACAAATTTTTCTATAAATTTTTTTAAGAACTGTCAATTTATTTAAAATAGAAATTTAAAACAATTAGAAAATTAATTATATTAATAAATAATATAATAAAATTTCATTACAAATTTAGTTAATAATTTTTTTAAAGAAAAAATTTGAAGTATTTTTTTTTCTGTGTAGTTGAGTGTTAATAACGGGCACAATTAAAGCACCAGTTTCATATGATTATTATCAATGCGTATGATTAATATTTAAATAGTTATAGCTCATATGTAACAGTTAGCTCTCTATGTATTATACAAATAATATATCAAAACTATTAAATTATTCAAACATACATACATACATACATACATACATATATATTCCTTTTTAAATAATTTTATTTAAATATTTACATCTTATATTTAACCATGGCATATTTATTGAACAATATTTATCAAACATTAAGTTTGCCTTTTAATTATTTTACAATATAAAGAAACATACTTGTATGTCAGTGTAGTAGTAGTAGTAGTAGCGAATGACTTCTACTTAATATTAGATGTGTCCATATAAATGACCATTTCATTGCTCAACAAGACAACAACAGTAAAAAAAGATGGGTGTATAAATTTACAATTTAATTTTGTTGTCTTATTTTACAATGAACTCATCAATAAGGGTGTGTATACAAGTGTCATCTTTTTGACATTTCAATTAGAGTTTAATCAGAGTTTATTGTTGTATCAATAGGGGGTGGTACCTAATTGAAGACATATACATTCATACAATACCGATGAAAATTTGTAAATGAAGGATAAGACACAATACAGCAACCAACAAACTGTCAGAAAGTCGGACGGACAAGACAATCTCATATTCATTCGAGTTAATAATGGAGAATGGTATATTGTATTATTTATAACAAACAAATTAAATTAAATATAAACAAATTGAAATTATTTAAGGAGTCCCTTAATATGAGCCACATGTTTTCAAAAGAATTCTAAACCATATGTTATAAAAAATCATATAATAAAGGTTTATATTCAAATCAGTTTCAATGTTTCATTGAATTGCAATTAACAATTTTTAAACAGACTTTTAAAACAAATAAAAAATTTCATTTAATAATACCTCTGTGTTCTTCAAAAGCTATTTCGTATATTTTGTTATATAAACATTTTCCATATATCTTTAGAATATTAAGTAAATTAAAGTTCTTGCTTAAAAACACCTTGTGGTCTTTCCATGTCAAACTGTCATTGAACTTAAAAACTAAAAACTAAAGTTTTTAGAAAAATTACTACTTGAAAAAAAGTTAAATGAAATAAAGATAATAGTTTAAAACAAATAAAACATTAAAGAAAATTTCCCTAGTCTATCATAACTGCATCATATGGTTTAAATTTCTAAATGCATGGTGTGAGGCTGGAAAGAAAGAACAATTTTCATTAAATTTAAAAAAAATAAAAACCCGTACCCAAGCAAGACCTCAGATGTTTTAGAAAGCCTTGTACTTATTAAACTAAAATCCTTGAATGGTTGCATCTTTTTTTTTTCTTTTTGGTTCATTTTATTTTGTTTTGCGCCTCAAAACAATAACGCAGAAATACAATACACATATATGTATGTACGTATATACCAACTCATATTTATATACGGGAACAAGTAGCTCTATTACCCCGAGGGCCACAAACAA